>JANKKB010030056.1:0-43145 GCA_026225775.1 Bursera palmeri | reverse complement strand
ACCAACTCAAATTTAAATTTGTTGTCCCAGTTTTATGTCATTTTTGTGAAAAATTATGGCATCAACCTGGATTTTTCAACAATTTTTCTATAACATAATACTGCACTTCCGATGCAGCACAGATATTGAATGCCAAGATCTATCTTCTTTTTTGCACAAAAAAAAAAAAAACTGCTTCTTGTCGAGGGTTAATTGTTTAAATTGTATTCAACCTTGATGTACATACAAATTTAAATCTCGAATATGATTTCAAGTTGAGAACTTTTAATCACGAAAAATATAGGCATAGAGTAGTTCATTCCACACATCAGGCACTCCAGGGAGACACCAATGTATACAATCAGCATAGCTACTTGGGTTTGATATTTGATTTTCAGTTAAAGGTTCCCATTGCTTCCTGTATACAGATGGATGACCCTCTTTCCTGTGCTCTGAAAGCTGTGTAATGTTGATCATCTGTATATTTAACCCTCTTGTGTTCAATTCATTTAAGACAGATTCAACTACGCCCATTATTTTCGAGTCTGTGGCTCCTCCGTTATACCCTTCTTTCGTTATTGGTTCTGTTTCATTATAACAGTTTCCATCTTCAGCTCCCCCCCATTCTTCAGAACTACAGTTCATGCACAAATTGATTAGGAATTTAGTCTTTCGTTCTAAGAAATAGAATGTTTAATATTAATAAAGAATATTTATCTCATAACAATGACATTGCATTTCATAATTGAACGATTATATATATAATTGTTATAATAGGAAGATTTTTATTTCTGGTTGAACAGTTGTATATGCGGTTGCTATAGGAAGATCTTTCTGTGTGTGTAATATGTACCTTTGATGAGTTGGTGACATGCTAACAAAGAACAATTGGGTCTTGGTTCGATTAATATTGACTTCCAACCATTCTGACCATGTTCTCAATGCCATCTCATAGACCCGAGGCATCTCTACGCCTTTGTGAATACCATCAGGGCTTTCGAACGATCCCCACCTAATGAGTGCCATGACAAAATTACTTACTGTAACTCAACTGCAAGTTCAAATGTCAACATGGAGTAGAACAGATGAACAGGCTGCAATGCATAAGCTAGCTAGAAGAAATTTACTTACAATACTTCCATTTTGGATCTTCTCCACCAAAGGTAGGAGTTAAAAACAAGTATGTCTGAATCAGTCCAGTGTCTAGCATGCCTCTCAATTGCCTGAACTCTGACTATCCGATCTGGTACTCGGTGGTTCAGTGGATCATCAGAGTTTGATTCCACAAGCAATGGAGCCCAGTAGAATTCAATTGAGGCATTGTATTCCTTGAATTTCATTAATCAACGATAACTCAATTAGCCGATGTAAGTAGCAAGTTAATAGTATAAAGAATGAACAAGAATTAACTAGCCCTAACCATGTGCTACATAACCCAAGGAATAGCTTTTCTGTGAGAGATTTCACAGTGAAAATATTTATAAATTAAGCCCAGATGATGGCCAAATTCACATCCTAATATGCCAGAAAGGGAAATTATAGATGATTCAAAGCCGAACATGCATGCAAATTACATCTAACAAATTAAAGAATAACAATGTTACAAGGAAATGAAGTAGAAACTCACAATGGCCTTGAAGGTGATCAACGAGCCATTGTGGTGCATGGATTTGAGCGCAGGAGGGATTGATGTGTCAACCAGACAGACCATTGATACCCATTGCCCTCTGTTTAGAGAATCTCCAACAAACACAAGCCTCTTGTTTCTCAACCTCTCCAGCAATGCTGTGGCATTGAACCTATACTTATTAACATAAACAAGAAAACAGTCCAAGAAACTCAAAAACAATTAAATTACGGTCTCAATATCATCATTTAGTATACATGTGCCTGAATAATATATATTTGTGTGTGAGACGGTGAGAGAGATAACCTTGGGAGGTCACACTGGTGAGGTTGCCACCTCCAAAACTGGTAGCTCAGATCATTTCTTCCAAATTTCTCACAAGCCAACTGATCTGACATGAACGTGCATTCCTTCTCTTTGTATAGAGGGTAAGATTTGTTATCAAAAATCCACTTTCCTGAAAACAAGTTACACCCAGCTGAACCAGAATTCTTACTTGACATTATCCTATCTTCTATGAACTGCCCATTGTTTTGGGTTAGATAAACGGTTGCGATGAATAGGAAGGCAACGAAGAGAGCAATAAGGGAATGAATGCTGCTTCTGATTCCCCATGCTCCCGCGGGAACTATTTGTTGTTTCTTAGCCATTGACCGACTTCTCTTCTCTGTCTGTACTCTTCTGTTAATTAGCTGATCATGATCATCCTTTTTTAAGTTTCAAGTGGTTGTTGGTTATCTTTTTTCATGATTTCATTTTCACAGATTAGGAGTAGTGGAAGCATATATTTGTTAGTTCAATGAAAGCTGTAGATGGTAGCTTGTCGTTGGATGGGCTGCTCAGGTTTACCAAATACCCTATTGCATATAGGGGCTCATCTACTCATATAAGAAATTTTACGTGTAATTGTAACAATACGATATTAGCTTGACATGCTGATATCGATCTGCTCAAGACATCACAAAGAATCATGATTTGGTATAAAATCTTACTCCAAATGGTAGTGGTAGCAAAAGCCATAAGTAAAGATTATCTTTACCAATTGTGAATCACAGAAGTTAATTATCAACTTAAGTTAGTAGATATAGAAAACCCTAGAAGGCTAAAACGTATTTACGTGCATGTTAATTAAGTTCATATGATTGATACATATATAATCAACTAAACTTCCATGACATGAGACTTCTCTTAGCATTCACTTTCGCGTTCAAAGTGATGTTTTCTCATATACGATATCGAGAAGAAAACATACCGATCGAAGTTAACTAGCCAAAAATATTGAAAATACCATGTTGAACAATGTTTTCATATACTGGAAATACATTCAGAAAGTGTAAGCTTTCGAGGGTATATTTAAGATTGAAGAAACAACAAAGCTGTTAGGTATGTATTTTTCAATGTTTCGGTTATACCTGAGCTGTTGTCGTCAAATAAAAATAAATATATGTTCATTAGGTTAAAAGTGGTTGGTATCTCCACATCCATTATTCCATATACGTTGCCTTGAAGCTACCTCAAGACTATTTTCAAACCTCTCGAATTGTCTCTCTCTGGTCTGGGCAGTCTTATCCTGAATTTAGTTTGTTCTATTTCCTTAATTTATACGTGGTTTTGAATTGAGCATCTTCCAAAACAGTATTTAACGAGTACAATTATTACGACGCTGCAGTGTTCTCTGAGTAAAATGGTGCATACATGTGAATAGGTCAATTAATATATAATTAGTCAACTAATAAGTTATACTGCAACTAGTTTAGGTGGCTCCATCATGTAATTATTTTGCTTTATGCAAAAGGGATCAAATGAGATCGATTCAAGACGTTCATTCATATGCGTAATCATTTTGACAAATATATAATAATCAATTACTTGATAGCTAGGGCTATCAAATGCTATATTTTAAAGAGGTTTCTCCTTTTATCCGATTGGTTGATGATGGGCCCTCTTAACTATAACTGGTCCTAAAAGATATATGACCAGAACTTTGGCAGATAATTTAAGCATCCTATTCAATATTCACCTATGTTATAATATTGCTTTATTATAAAAAAAAAAAAAAAAAAAAAAAAAAAAAAATGAATNAAAAAAAAAAAAAAAAAAAAAAAAAAAAAAGGAAGAAAAGCTTTCGCCAATCGCCATCCTTTGGCCCATTCTTTTAGAAACTTAATAACCGATGTAATGAATAGTCCATATTGGCTGCTTTACCAATAGGATGAATTGCGACATTCTACCCTAATTTTCATTGGATACTCTTACCACTTATCTAAAAGTCATGCTATAAAGTAAATAAAATTGGTAAAATGTACACCAGGTTGGGGGACACGCGGACATCCATCTCTATGACGTGGGATAAGCTAAAAGTTTAATCTCCACATTAGAATTAGAATGGGGTGAGACAGGTTTAAAAACTCTTCACCTCTTACCGGCCATAATGTGTTAAAAAAAATATAAAATATGAAGTTATTTTTAAGTTTTTATATAATATTATATTATTTAGTCACATAAATTCTATTATCGTCTACATCTAGAATATAATATTATCTTATTTTACCAAAAACTCCAAATTTAGTTATAAAAAACTATTAACTAAACTCGATATGAGGCATGTTATATTGACTTGAAACATAATTTTAGAATGTTATCTTTATATTTTTGTTATAGTTATCTTTATAACTAAACATGGGGAATAATACCACTCGATTATCAACCTTAATACTATACTATCATTCCAAAAATATTAATTCACTTATTCAATACTTTTGATTTTTAGTTTGTGATAATGTGTATCTTTAAGATAATCCTTTTAAATATTGTATGGTGTAAATTAACTATCTCGTCTAGTGGATGATTTGGAACATCAATAATTTCATTTGTATCATTTTCCTACTTACTAGCTAGCTACCTTATATATTCTGTACATATATAGGTTCCACCCAACACAATTCGACCTTGTATATAAGAGTTGATGATTTTTTCTTGATTTTGAACATGAGATGAGAGCTGGTAGCGGCAGCTGCTTGGAGGTGCAATTCTTGACTATTTGCTACCAATGTTTAAAAGGTGGTCAAATCAAAGTATTCAAGGCCACATTTTAATTTATCCAAGGGTTGCTATCCCTCTTTAAATCCCTGTCGCTACCAGTATCCCAGATTCTGGCGCAAGTTGTTACTGACCCACTTTATTTTTCTTTTTATTTTTATTTGTTATAATAACCATTAACCGAAACTTCCTAATCTATTAGACCAATGCCAACTTCATCTTTTCATTTCATTATGAGTCTATGACATTATGCAGTGTGAACTCATGGAAATTAAAGCTGTTACTGTGTAGTACTTTATTGAAACATATTCTGGAGCGGGTAAAGCCATATTGTTTCCGCATTTGCTCAAATTAACGGGATAAAAAGACGGAAAATTCGAATCACAATTCACAAGCTTTCTTCATTCGAAGCCGATACGTATGTGGTCCAGCAGACCAGCCTGTCTGCATCCACATGAAAGTTGATTTATTTCTTGAGAATTCATGCCATGCACAGCGATGACTTTTGTGAAGAGTAATGCTATGTGACTGTTGTTTTCTTCTCATCAAATTGTCCATGTCTTTATTCCAAATCTTTTGTCTACTATTGATATATATGAGATATTTCTTGGCCTAGTTCGGGATAGTTATGGTTTAAGAAATAATTAGTTTTAACTGTGAGAATAATTAATTTTATAACCACAGACTATACATCTGTTCTGTGGTCATAATCTCCTCTTCATCCATAACATTCAACAAATCTCACAATCCCTAAAACTAAACCAAAGAAATCCTCATAAAAATGAACAAACCCTTTACAGAAATCTTAGAAAAACCAGAGTTTAATCGCGCAACAATTATTCGAGAACATGCCCTAGGAGAATTTGGCTTCTTGGAGTGCGATGATTATTGGGCATGTGCAAGTTGGGTGTTTTAAAGAAGATTTGGAAGTTTTTAATGAGATGCATATTTGTGGGTTGTTGCCTAATCATTCTGAGATTGTTTGTGCAATTACTATAAGTGAAGAGTGAAGGTATTGAAGCAAAAGAATTTGGCTTCCCGTGACTGAGCTCGGCTCATCATAATGTTACAGTCTCTGTCTCTGTCTTCTTTTTCTTTCAGGGTTTTGATTCATTGGATTGCTAAGAAAATTAAATCATACTGTAGATTTGAGATTAGTATTGTGTTTTGAAAAATTTTAGAAAAATGAATTTCCAAGAAACTTAAAAAGGATGGGACAAATTTGACGAAAATTGCTCTAAGAACCCAGACTGATTGTCATATTTTGGTCATTTTATACACCATTTTCTTTCAAAAATTAGTCACATCTTTATACAGTATAACAGGGGTAAAATGGTTTATTAACTGTTATCTAGGAGTCAAACCAATTTTGCCTGACGAATTATGTTAGTCAAGGGGTCTTTTTTTTTATTTTTAAAAAAAAATTAAAGACGGTGGAAAAGAAAAATATCAAAAATTCTATACCAGTTGAAGTAAATGATATTTACTCCATAACCAACAAAACAATAATAATAAATAAAAAAAGAACAGAAGAAGGGGAAGGAGGGAACGGGTGGCGTGAACGCTTTGAAAAGTGGACAATAGTACACGGGATCATTAAAAGCAGCCCTTTCTCCTTCCTCCCACTTGCATACCAACTTGCAAACCGTCCTATTCATTCAAAATCCTCTCTCCACGACAGATAGAATGCAAGTTGCACTTCTTTTTAGCAGATGGGCTGATCAGAGAGACAGACAGAAAGAGAAAAACAATTTGCAAGTTGCGTCTATCTTTTAACAGCTAGTTGAGTTGTGTTATCAAAGTCAAGTTGCGCAACAGGCAGCTTGCCAATGCCATTCTCACTCATCTCAGCTGTTGATTCCTCTCTTAAATCTCATTATTATTATTATTATTTAATTTCAACATGTCCACCTTACCTCTCCCTTCCCATGCACTCCAGAACAAGACATTTCTAGGTTTTTGCACCCAACTATGAACCAACCCCATCACCCTTTCCTTTTCTTCTTCCATTTCATACCTCTCTATCATCTTTACCCTTTAAACCCCTTAAAACATAACCTAGTAACAATAACACATAATTCATATTAAAACGTCTACTATTCATATTTAACTCGAAAGAACTACATAACGAAATTATGTTGTAGTTAGAAATTCAATATTCGAGTGTAGTAGAACTAGGAATGGTTTGAATTTTACGGGATAGGACAACAGTAAGTGTAGAAAGCGATTGAAGCGCACGAGTGCCATCACTGATACATACAGAATACTAACTAAAAACCAAATTGTTGCCCAACAGCATTGTTAACGTGCGCCCCATTTTCCTCGAGGAGATAATTAATTAACAAGTAACAACTCTATTACGAGCATTAGTACAGCTGTATTAATGTTCCGATACAGCTTACTTTCTCTAATTCTTCTTGGTACAATGTAGTTTTATGAGTGATAAGCAAACATGCAGAAGCATGTGCATGTACCTTAAACTCCCTCCTGGTGGTCACCGGTGCCAATTATTAAATTATTAATAATTACATTAAAATGTTAATAATCACAAAATTACAATACGAAGTTTGGAAGCCTATATTTGGTGTGGAGAAACGTGATTGATTGGTTGCATTGTAGAAAAAGGGGAGGAGCAGCCGCCTTAACTTCTGGCGGATGAAAGATGCTCCGTTTCACAAGCCTGCTTGCTAACACTTATCTTATATCGTACATGACGAGTACTTGTTCTGGCTTTACAGAGCGACTCCATTCGTCCAATAATCATCAATTCAATCCTTTCGTTCTTCACTACTTTTATCATCACACCGGGTCAGGTCAGGTCAGGTCCAGCCTTACTGTCAACCAAACAACTTGCTTTTATCCTATTCTTATATATTTATATAATACCATAAAAATATTACATTCAATAACACATCGTCGGCGGTAATGACGACAATCCAATAGTGGAAGCTATGAGTTTTTCTCCTTTAATGCTAAAGATTTAAAATATTTGACAGAGAAAAAAACAACACCAAAAAATAAAAAACGGCCGGGAAGAACTGGCAGTAGTGAATTGATACTTTTCTTTTTGACAACCCACATTGGATACTCACAAAAACGACTCCGTATTACCAAACACATTGATCGGAAACAGTAGTACTAGGATGTAATAATGTATTTATAATCAAGTGGAAGCGGTGTACGTTCACTCACGACACGGCCGGTTGTTTTGTGCTACGTTGCTGATGGTACGTCTAGCTAGATTCTCGGCGATCTGGGTCAGCGACTGGAGGTTGCATCGGACGATGGTGTCCACGAACACGCACGTTTCCTCCTTCGTGTTGCCAGGCGGTACGTCGACGACGTACGACTCCACGACAACGGTTCCGTTTCCCGCGGGTGAGGGGTGGAGTGTCGTTACCGACCTGTAATTAGCCAGCCTATGGTCCCCGCCCACGACGCTGAAGCTGATGACGTGACGCTCGTCGTCGAGGATCTCGAGGCGCTCGGTGCTGCAAGCCGCGGGGAGTCCGGAGATGACGTGTACTTCACGTAGGGAGCCCACATCGCCGTCACCATTGATGACGTGACAGCTCTTGACGAAGTGCTTGTAAGCCTGGGGATTATTGAACTGGCGGACGACCGACCAGACGGAGGAAACGGGAGCCGCGATCTGCTGGATGACGAAAGAGCAGCACTGGTTGGGCCCCACGGCGTGGGTGTGGTAACGCGCCACGGTGTCGGGCACGGAAGTGGCGCATGTCAGAGGGAAGCGGTTTTGGAAGTCTTTCTGGCAAAGCATGTTAGTTGTGGTGGCGGTGTTGTTGATTCTGTGGAGTAAAAGAGACGACTTGGGAGGGTTTGCAGGCATTTTCTGAGAGATCATGAGTTGCGTTTAGGTAGATAATAGGGTTTTGTGTATTTTTATAAAAAGAGAGATTTGTTTGTGAGGAGAGAGATAGAGGAGATGAAGGTGGGGTTAGTCGCTTTCCAAATATCACAGAAGATTAGAATCAATGGGTTCTGTAATTGCATATATATATATAGAAAATAAAAGAAAGAGGGAGGGAGGTGGGTGGGTGGGTTTGGATTTTCCGAACACAGAAGAACGGTTTTAACAAGAGTTCATGTGGGAATATTAAAATATGGCCTTCTTGCTCCTCTTCAAGTTACCATATTACCCCTTCTTTTGTCAATTTAACCCTTTCTTCACTTCAACAGCTTTGGCTACTGCACTAAAACATAATACAAGTGAAGGGAAGATCTGCCAACAAGTTTGGTATGGCAATTTCAAATTTCAAAATTCCATATTCAATCAAGTTAAATAGAGCAACCCACCCTATCCCCATAAATAGCAGCCTCACTCTACCCCAATAGAGGTGGGTTTCTGTGAGTCTCGAACCCGATCGTACATTTTTCTTTTCTGTTTATTCATGATATTGAATTGAATCAATTTTTATTTTTTTTTAATAAAAAAATTAATGAAGCTAAATGATATAGTAATTCTCTTTAAATTTATATTTTATCTATAATGTGTCTTAAGAACACATCATTAAGAACCATAAAAATATAAATTTTGATGAAATCAATACATCAAAGATGTGATTATTTTGTTTTTTGGCTCTTCGTAAATATAATTAAATCAAATTGATTGATATAAGATCTATATATATATATATATATGCTTGGATGATGTGATTAAGGTTATTGAATTGACGAATTCGATAGTTAGATTTTAATCAACAAACAAGTCTACCGTCTACGCTCAATGGTGGAGCTAGCATAGGTTGATTCAAATTGACAAATCGGTCGGTTTGAAGCCAGTAGGTGCAGCAGAAACATCAAATTGATTAATTGAAGCACAAATATTCCTCATAACTCAAAGGAGCATTAGTTAATTAAATTGTTTTTAACCAGCGGTCCATTTCGACAAATTGGTTGTACTTCGAAGCAAATGTTAATTTCAAGTTGGTAAAATAAATTTAGCATATGAAAGAATTAATCCTCTGCGACCAGTGGCCTTTTAGTCAAACTATAATTGGAAATGAAGAAGCAACTTGGTAAACACAAGTGCAAATGGCTAAACGTTATCGTGAAGAAGTCGCAAATGGACGATCAACTTGATGGAGAGGCGTAAGCCGAAGCATAAGAAACGGCAAATAATATTAATTAAAAACTGACCCAGTTGCAGACTGAAAATATATACGTATACATATATGTATATTGACATTGAATTGAAGGAACAATGCAGGTAAATATTATTAATATATTAGTTGAGCAACTAGTCTAGTCTAATCTTCTAGCAGAGAGAGCAGCGTTTACTCTTCCACGCCCTCCAAAACCAGTCGTGTTCGTTTCAAGATTTCTTTATTGATATGGCTGGCTGCTTTAACGTGATTCTTTTCCTTTGTCTTGTGTGGTATCTAAGCACTTGGAGAGATTGCCAAGACTTGGAAACACTTTTCAATAATTTTTTGAAAAAAATCTTTAATTTATACATCTTGTTAGCAAGTAAACCCCAACGACTTGTACTCTTTAGCACATGATTCTCAGGTAAATTTCAGCTGGCGACTGCGAGTTGGCACTTAGCTCGTGTATATCTGCAATTATTAATTACGCTTCGAACCTTAAATCATCCACATTATTGTGCTATGATAAGCTAAACTCGCACCGTCTAGCATATATTTCTATTTATTATATCTCTCTTGAAATAGATCTCTAAGGTATCTCACCGGCTTTCGCTGCAACTTGACATTTAAAAATCAGATTATAAGAAAATCCTCACCTCTTCATCTGATGTTCAAAATTTCTAAACAACTCCTCTAATTATCTCCTGTCATTATGATAAATTTGTAAAATTAATATTTTTTATATATTTACATATAGTAAATTAATAAATTATTACATATTTTGTTTGCTTAAAATGCTTTCAAAATCATAATTAAAAAATATATTAAATAAACTTTAGCTCAATTAGGTTTAGTTTACATACTTGATAATTCTCGAACCCGATTTGATACCCAATACAATGTATCCAGCTTCGAAACAAGAATACATGCACCATACAGATTGGGAAAAAAAATCAAGTGGAAATTAATTATGTGTATTATATAATTGTAAACTACGTATAAATTAGACACTGCATCGGTTATATGTAGGAGCTATATACGTATGCAGATCGTTACAGTCGCAGAAACAGCAATGGAGCCTGAGCTGAGTATATCAGTGGTTGGTTTTCATCCACGAGACGTAATAATTTAATAAATGTGCATGGCCTTAATTAATTTAGGCTTGTGGACTCCATGCTCCTTCTGAAACTTAATATTAGAATTGCTAATGGAGATGAGTAAGGAATCTGAACCTTACGTACATTTTGTTTATATTATATTATGTACTTCAATATTCATTCCTTTATTTTTCATTTGTTTTATTGTATGGGCAATGTGCCCTTTCGAATGGAGGTAAAGACATTTTGGTAGCTTCAAAGCAAGTACCAAATTGGTTTGTGGCTCCTCTAGAATCATATTCTAGTTGAAGATTGTGTAGTTAGAATAACATTGATATTATACTTAAAGATTAGTCTTAATGCGTATGACATTTATTAACATCTTAAAAAATGGTTATTCTATATTGAAAATTGTATGATTTTTAATATCTTAAAGAAAAAGGTTAAAATATGATTCTAACATTATAGTGTTATTGAAAATTAACGGCGTTATAGATTATGGGTAATTTTATGAAACATAAAGGGATACAAAAGAATAAAGACAAAAAATTTTCATTTAAGTGAAATTAAGGTAAAACTTAAGGGTACCAAGTGATATTTACTTGTTAAAAATATAACTTTTTAACTTTCATTCTCGTTTGTTAGATTGTGTAATTAATAGTTAAAAATTTATGTATAATTTTATGTTAAAAGATCCTCTCTCATATATATATATATGTGTGTGTGTGTGTGTGTTCAAACTATTATAATTTTAAAAATTGACTTAAAACTTTGAAATTATTTGATAACCGTTCATTTTCTAATCTAATGATGAAAAGAATTATTAAGTTAATATGAATATAACAAGCTTTAATTTTTTTTTTCATCAATTGATTATAATAGATTAAAGTTATTAAGAAATGTGTGAATTTAAATAAATAATAATAAATTACAATAATCTAACCCACGTATATATGGACTTAAATTTTTTACTTAATTTTGTATAGAAATTATTGACAACTGATCATTGTAATCTAATGGTTGATAGTTGGTGAGTTGATGTTAAAAATAACAATCTTTTAACTTCCTACTTACATGCATGAAATTGTAATTCCTACTCACATGCATTAAATTATAATTGATCAATGGCAAATGATTGATGTTAAAAATTCAAATATCTATAGTCTAACTATATATATATATATATTTTTTTTTTCTTTTTTTTTTGGGGTTGGTAATGGAGATTTATTTTTTTCTTTGATAATTCTCATCCTTGCTCGAAATTTTAGAATGGGGATTGGGATGATCAGAAGGATGCGTCTTTGATTAAGGATGCGGTAACGATCTCTGGCCCAAGCTGCCCTATTACCATTCTTAATACAAATAAATAAATAAATAAACAATCTTAGATTCGTTTTAAATGTTTATGTTAAATTATTTTGGAGTGAGACTATTTGCACCTAAATAATTCCTCTTTACACACCTAGATATTCTACTATATACACTCTTTATTATTAGAGTTCTAAAAATTAAAATTTTAAAGAAATCTTCCTTTGACTCTTTGTAATTCTAAAATTTATATCAATTAATGAACAAAATTTAATAGATCAATCCTTAATAATATTTTTCAAAAGTTTGATTACAAGATCATTAGTAAATGTGTTTATATATTAATGTTTTACATTGCTTGTCCAATTTTTATTTATTTTTTGTTGTTTTTGCTTTTTTTTTTTCATTTAATTAAGTTTCAAGCAATTGAATTTATGTTGGCTTATGAGAATATTAATAATTTATGGAAAAGATGTGAATAAAAACATAGTTAAAAATCTTATAATTGGAGGGTGTGTTTAACAAATGAGTCTTGGTCAAAATTTTATCATTATCATAAATAATTATTTTAATGAAAAACGTATGAAATGGTTAATGACAAAATATATCATATATCATATATGTTGGAAATAAATTAGGCTTTAATCAGACCCTATTTCGATGATGATCAGATGACGTGGGGCCGTTGATAGCCAAATCTGTTGAACTGAAGTTGACATGTCAGTTGTTGGTTGGTGAGCGGACAGAAACAGCACTACAAGTAACCACACGTAAGGTTTCCTCGACGACACGGGAAATGAGAGGGTGATAAACTTGAGAAAAAAGTCGCAGAAAACAGAAGGAAAAACAGAAAAACGTGGAATCATTTCTGGCCCCCTCTCGCCGTCTCCAGTAATTTTGTTTTATGAAAGTTTTCTCTTCATCTTCTGAGACTTGAGAGAGGGAAGAGATTTGAAATAAATAATCATCTTGATGGATCAGATTATGAACAAGGTGGGTTCGTATTGGTTGGGCAAGAAAGCCAGCAGGGAGTTCAATTCAGTTGGTGATGATATCAACGTATGCATCTGTTCTCTTTTTCCTTCTGACATTTATATTTTTCGATTGTTAATTATACATTTCAATTTTGATTCCCGTGTTGATCCGGTCACAAAGTTGCTTTCTTTTACATTAAAATTGCAAATTGAGTTAAGGGTATTGTAGTTTGGTATGGAAATGATTGTTTGAAGTGGGTATTCATTAATTTACTTCAGTAAGTGAATTTAGTTGCAAATTTATGATATTAGAAAGCTGGGAGACGTGAATGCTGGCTTAATCTTGTTATTGAAAGCAGATTTTCGCCGTAGAAAGGTCATATATTTCAATTGCAATATAATATTAAATGTGAAGTTCTAAAAACAGAAGTAGATCAATTCTTGTTATTTTATTCGTGGTTGAATTTAAATGCGATGAAGCAGTGTGTTCCTACAACTTAGAGATTAAAAAATTGGAAAATAAACAACTTAGAGAAAAGAATCACGTGTAATAGGAAGGTTGCATCAGCTTTTGGGGTTTGGCTCTCTTTCGTAACACATTTATTTCTTTTTTTACATAGAAATGAAAGTTTGAATGTAGGAAGAGGGAAAAATAGAAGCTCCCTCCAATATAATTTCAACTCAAACTTTTTATTTATCTCTCATGTCGGTCCACATACACTCACAAAGATCTTGGAAGCATGTGTACAGCGCAAAAATTAACTGAAGCACATACCACTCTGAATTATTAACCTTTGCTTCTCAAATTGATATCACTCAAGATGAACAAGGAAATTGTGTTCTTTAAATTTAGTTTCTGCTTGCTGTTCAATGGAGCTAGATGCAGTGCAATCTCTAGAAACTGTCCTAAATTACCCCAAATTTAAAGTAACTTTATTTATTTATTTTGTATTTAGGATGATTACTTGTTGAACTTATGGGATAAAGCCAATCTGGCGTTTAATTTTTCATACTGACAATTAGTTCTTCTATAATCAGTCATTGGGAAGCAGCATTGAAGGAGGAACAAAATGGTTGGTTAATAAAATCAAAGGTTTGTTCTAGCTCTTCATGCAAATTATACAAATTCTAGCATGTGCGCTGGAAGTTTGCAAATTATCTTCTGTTGTTGTTCAGTGCATGATTTGTTGGGTGCTAAAAACATTGAACTTATGCTTTTGAATGTCTTTTATGATCCCTACTCCATATATCATATTGATCCTAATTAGTTTCTGGTGTTGAGAATGTAATAATAGGATCACAAAGGTAATGTAGGCAGTGCTGCTAGTAGTGATGATTAAATGAACATGAGTGGAAGCTCCATATAGGAAGTTCAGATGACACAATAAAGTTAATATTAGAAGATTTAATATAGTATAGGTTTCTGAGAGCAGGCCTGACGTGATTTCTATTGCGTGACTTTAACTGTCTCAAGTGCGAAGTTTCCGGTGGGCAAAGTTAACTGGAGAGTTGCCACTGGTTTGTTTGGAATCATGTCACTCAAAGAAGATGAAATCCCACACATTAGCGAAATGCTGCTGTACCTGTGAGAAGAAACAACTCAAGTTTCTGGGAGCTGAATAGTCTGGAGAGTTTATTATTGTTTGTTATTAAATCTGAATATTTTTCTTGTATTTATTTGTCTGCTAAGTTTTTATGTATTTAATATGAAGTCTGAGTGCCTCCATCACTATGTTTCTTTAAAACTGTTGTTTAATTGATCAATTAATTTGGTAATTTCCCATTTTTACTCGAGGACATGCATTTCTCTTTCCATTCTTTTACTTATAGTTAATTCTAACAAGTAACTAATGGTTCAACAGGAAAAATGCAAAAGCCATTGCCGGAGCTGCTAAAGGAGTATGATTTGCCAGTAGGAATCTTCCCACGTGATGCCACCAATTATGAGTTCAATGAAGAGACAAAGAAGCTTACTGTCTTTATTCCATCAATTTGTGAAGTGGGCTACAAGGACTCATCTGTGCTGCGTTTTTCTACTATTGTTACTGGATATTTGGAGAAAGGAAAGTTAGCAGAAGTAGAGGGAATGAAGACAAAGTTTGTGATTTGGATAAAAGTGACCGACATCTCATCTGCTGGATCAAAGGTCCATTTCACGGCTGGGATGAAGAAAGCCAGGAGTAGAGATGCTTATGAGGTTCAGAGGGATGGAGTAACTGTAGATAAGTTCTGAAATCGTCGTCTTATTGCAACATAAGATTAAATTGCTATGAGCTTGAAACTCTTTTACCATGCCTTATGGACCCTTGTGGTAGCCTCAGTGATCGTTCGCTGTAAGTACACGGAACAGTTTTCCGCTCTTTAACATTTTTCTGTGGGTGTGGATGTTTCATTAGTTGCAAGAATCGAAATCTGTCTCTGTTTTGTATGTTTTTGGCAGTAACTGTTTCCTGTGCTAACATTTTGTGATATGACATTATTATGGGATATAATAATATATGCTGTGCACCAATTAAGAGTTTGAGAGACTTCACATGGAAAGGTCAAATGTTCAAAAGTCTGTCTGTAAAACACTATTTTAGTCTCAAGAGCCCAACCCAAGTAGCACTTCAGCTGCTCAGTAGATAGAAACGTCTAATGTAGTCTGTAAAACACTCAACATTACTTTTGTCTCCCGAGTGAAAAAACATCTAAACGTTTCAAAAGATATAGAAGCGATGCACCAGCCGGGAATCGAACCCGGGTCTGTACCGTGGCAGGGTACTATTCTACCACTAGACCACTGGTGCTGTTGATGCCATGTTGAATGCGTTATTGTTTTATAATAAGTTGATCCAAAATTGGATTGACAATTTTTATGCCAATGATTAAAATCAGCAAACTTGGAGGGAATTTTCATTCAAAAGGAATACTAAATCAACATACAACAATTTATGCCATAGAAGTATTTATTCTAAAAATCCTTAATCAGATTACTTTTATGTATGATGTGATACAATTACAATCTTTCTTATACCTTAAGCTTTTGCCTTGGCCAAGTTTCAAATTATCATATTTCTTATGATGATGCCACGACAGTGTTTTAAAGTTTATTTTATATGAATGACCAATGAGATATGTACAAAATATTTACGACCACAATAATAATATATTAGACCTTTTTTTAACATATCAAATAAATCGGATGATGTACATATAATCCAATACTCATTTGAGGTAACCAGCACCTCTTCGAAGAGCCGAGGCCAGGTTAGAGAATGATTCTCGTGTTATTATTCATACTTGCAGCCATCGGCGGTTTTGAAGAGATGCAGGGTACAAGGTAGATATATATTTTGATGGCTTAGTTATCTGTGTTAATATTACTGTCACTGAGTCGTTGAAAGAAGGATTTTGATGCTTCATATGTAGACCAACAGATAGCAGCTGCAGGAGCATGGAACAGCATTCGGGGGATCCATCCCCGAATTAGCCCACGATATCCATCCTTCCTTGCGATGGTTTGGATTACATTTCCTATTGAACTGCTTGAAAATCTATCACAACCACACACGCCCTGCATAGACAAAACACAGACTTTCAAACAACATAGAAAGTAGAACGATGCATAATGAAGCTGGAGTTAGATCTTGACCATTGCAAGTGTTGCCAGTTAACATGTCGGCCAGTACGGAGTAAAAGATAAAAACAATAGATATTCTCCGTCTTTATTTCAAAGAACTCATTTGAAAGAAAACAGAAATACATCTTACTTTTCATATGGCGACACGGAAGAAGAGCAAAGAATAACAGCACTTTAGAAAGGTGATGAAACAAACAAGTGGGCAATAACTTAGACCCAAAGTTGAGAATAGATGTTACTTGAAAATACTACTTTTGTTTTGAGAAAGTTTTTTAATAGGATGCCCGTACTAAATCCCTTTTATCTTCATTAATAAACAACGTTCTCTTCTTTTTCTTTTAATTTTCAAAACATCAGTGAATACATGGCATGGATGCCCGTTTGCATGTCCCTTTGGTCATGATCATTTCAGTTTCAGAACAAGTTAGCAAAAGCAATTATTGGCTCAGTTAAGAGCATTAAAAGCAAGAGCTAAAATTGATAGAATAACTAAAAACTGTAACGGCTTTTATGCTAAAATTAGCATATGCACCAAAATAACAATCTTGATAGTTGTTAATTACCTGGCACTGCAACTGAGTTTTGACAACATCAAGTGGCGTAGTGACAGCAGCAGCTAGAGCCCCAGCAACTGCACCAGCGGTGGCGTGAACTATCAAACTCTCATTCGCGCTCTCCGGGTCAACCTCCATTAACCCTTTCTTTGCAGCTTCATAAGTGGCGAAATGAACAGCCGTAAATGGTGCGTTCATAATCACCGTCGTCCTATACGACGCGTAGAACGCACCGGTTCCTTCCTCCATCAACACCCTCTTCACGCAGTCAGCAACTCCCTTGTACGGACTGCTCTTCAACTGCAGCCTCTGCTTCACCATGTCCATTGGCGTAATAACCGCATCACTCGCAACCGTTGCACAAACACCCGACAGCGCATGAGCAACCGAGTTATTGGGGTCTCCCCGTGAAAAGGACTCTTTGCAGAGCTCATAAACTGAGAAGTATACTGCATGTGCGGGTCCAGCGCCGAGTCCCATGGCTCCAATACCACGGTAGAGCCCGGCAGCGCCCTCGAGCTTCAATATAGAGTTGAAGGCTTGACGGACTCCAATGGGCTGCATCGGGTAGGACGCTCCCAAGACCTGCATGCGGGTCTTGAGAGTGTCAACTGGGAACATGGCCATGTGTTCAACAGAGCCGGCAATGGACCCGGAAATCATGAACTGCCAGAACTCGAGGCCATCGTGTGTAGTTGTAACGGGGGTTACCGAGATTTCATGGTGGAAATCGGGTGTCCGATATTTCGGAGAGGCATCAGTTGCCATTATGTGTAGAGGTAATGGAGAGTGAGCTTCTTTATTAAGGTTTAATGGGAGGGGGAGTGGAGGATTGGTGATTGGAAATCCCTTTCGAGTTGAATGCGGAGGCTTGTCGTCATTCTTTGAATTATTTTTGGAAGAGAATTTTATAGAGATATTAAGACCGACTGACAGACCTCTTTCTTTGTTATCTTTTTCTTTTCTAATTTAAGTATGAAAACCTTGTCAAAAGTAACAGAAGGTTAGATTAAAGTTCTTGATATATGTTACGGGGGTCTCCAAATTTGTTATATCTAGATACCCTTCAAGAGTATATTACAAATTATAAATTTTTATTTCAATTTTTATGATTAAATTACACTAAGAAAAAGAAATAAAATTACCTTCTATAAACTTGGGCTTTGGTAACCTAAAGAGTTCAAATCTAACACGCAATATTTAAGATTAATATATAGCAAATAAATGGAAAACACATGGTAGAGAGGCCTTGTGCTATCCACAAGCCTTGCCTTGCAGTATCAATCGTGGCACTCTCTCACAAGTATATAATGAGCCAACTGCTGTCGCAATTGAGCCTTTCAATTTCAAGATGAAAGCAATAATATCCCAAGAAGAGGAGGGGTAAATACATAGACACCCCCAAGGTTTGGTCTAAGTACAAACTCACCCCTGTTGTTTATAAAGTAACATAAAGACCCCCATAATTGGAAAACATGGGGGTCTTGACCCATAAAAANAGGGGTCTTAATGTTACTTAAAATATCAAAATGGGGGTCTTTATGTTACTTTATGAATAACAGGGGTGATTTTGTTACTTAGACCAAACCTTGGGGGTGTCTATATATTTACCCCAAGAAGAGGATGATTATCGATCGTGGGGCATCATGTGGTCATAAGCCCGCGGTGTCCACAAGCCCCCTCCAAGGGCATCTATCATGCAAAGCAGCAATTTTGTCATCATTCGACCATAGCTAGCTTAGCAATGCTCAAGTCAAATTCAGGCTCCTGCTCTTTGTGATGGGTATTGGGTAGATTCCTTGCGTAACTGAACTGATCACTGCTCGTCTCTGTGCAAGTGATAAGAAAGGAGCCCCATTCCACCCTCTACTTTCTCTTCGAGTGCCCCAATATCAGTGCCTTTTGGTTTATCTGATTCTGCACCGAAGTCAGTAATCAGTATTAATCAGAATAAAGTTACCTTCATAATCTGGCTCAACCACAGCCTGTTATATTACAAAAAAATATCCTCCAGTAGAGTCTCCGAGACGAATATGAATGAGTTCAGTCTCTTTATGCTCGATTAGACAGCTAGAAAATTAAATATTACAGTTAAAATGGCAAGAAAATTTTATTTATAAAAATCATTAAAATTTTTCAAAAAATTTATCTTTAATCACCAAATTCATTAAATTTAGTGAAATAATTTGTATAACATAATTTCTAAGATAATTTCATAAGTTTAATTATTAAAATATATAAATGTTTAGAACTTAACATTTATCTTTAAACTACACTTTAAAAGATCATATAAACTTCAATATATAATTAAAAAATAATAATTTAATATTAATTATTGATCTTATCAAACTCAAACCACAATTATAAACTTATACTTTTACGAAAATAATAATTAATAGCACCAATTTATTATGGATGTAAGAAACTTATGTTTTCATGTATGGAAATAAACTATGGATAAAAGGGTTGAAAAATCAGTGTCGTGCCCATTCTAGTCAATTATCAGCTATCACAAACACCAAAAATAGAAGTTACATAAAACCGAGGAGAGCCCTGCGTGGTCATCGTTCACGAAGACTTTAGCCTTTAGTGATGAATGGTGATAAGAGGTAGGACAACAAAACGAACTTAAAGAGTCTTTTCTGATTTGCTTAGTTAAGTTCTTGAGATAAGAAAAGAGTTCGAATGAAAGGATTAAGACAAAGATAGCAAATACAAATATCCTTTTGCCTTCCATACAACATTCCTTCGACGAAACTTTCAAACGTCCGACCAAACCGTAGTGAAAGAGATTTCTCAACTGAAAAAATGATTAAGCTGAACGCTGCGTTTCAAGTCAAAGCGTGTCCTTCTTTTATTTGACTATTATCATTTAATTTTATCAAGCCTGACTCCACACACAAGGCCACAACCCGTCCAACGAAATTAAATTTAAATCTCTCTCTCAGAGGCTCCTTCATTATGATATAATACTATTGTTAGAGATTTACTTCCGCAATAAGAATATAATCAACATGAAATATTTTATAACCATATGATGTACTTGTTAAGGTTTACGTTCTTCGTTAATGTTATTGGTATTTGCTTTGCTGGGCATATTTGGTTTGTTGTGTTCGTGTTGTTGAAGCTTGTTGCGTTCACGTTCTTGGAATTAAGAGTTTGGTTTGATTTTGTTTAGTATTTGTTATGTTTGAAATTTCCATTTTGCCATTTCTTTTTTCATTAAAAAAAATTAACAAAAACCATCAGTTAGGGTTTATTGATAAAAATACATAAAAGGCAAAGACTGCATAAGAATACAAAACTTTGTTTCCATTAATTGGGGTTTATTGTTAAAAATACATAAACGTCAAAGACTGATACAAATACGAAACTACGTTTTTAACTAATATTACGCCAAACCTAGGGGTAATTTATGATTTTATCCCATTTACATGTCACCTTCCATAAAGTCCATTTGACTTTGTAATCAAGCCGTCAAGTGCATAAGCGACTAATTATAGTTGTGGTATGTTTTATGTGTGAAATTAAACATTTTTATTAATTAATTTATGAATTTTAAAAAAATTTAATTCTCGGTTGAATATCAATAAGCTTATCAAAGTTTAATATAAAACTAAAATATTAAAAAAATGATATATGTTAGACGTAATATCAGTCGTCAAAAAACTCGAAACAATATAATGAAAATAACTTAAATGATATTAAAGGATAAACATAACTGATGAAAAGTTCTAGATTAACCGGTGACTAAGCGTAGATTTCTCATGAAATTTCCAGCTCATTTCCATTAAAGACAAAATTGCTTTTCCAGATTTGGCAGAGAGCGACCAAGACGATCTACTCGCCTGAACTTGCAGTGACGGACACGACTCAAGACCTAGTAGTTAAATCTCACGGTAACTTCCCTAACTCTGTGGCGGTGGAAGTACGTATAAAATTTTAATTAAAAACGAGAGTGGTAAACGTTTTGGAAATACTAAGAAAGTAGTGTGAACGCGATATCTTTTCCAAGATTCCGAATCCTTCTGGATAAGCCACCACGAGGTTGGCACACGCCTCCAGATATGTTTCAATAGTAACGTTACACGTGGATATCAATCGAACGGTTGGAAATGGATTCTTGCCTCGCTGGAACTATTGTAATAGTCTCTTCACCTTGTGTATATAAACGGAGACCCCTCGTCCTCTTTGAGCTACCACTTCTTGCTTTGCTTCTGAGATCAAATCTCCATTGTTGTGATTGCTTTTCGCAGCTTCCATTACAATGATTTTGAAACCCGTTTCAGCTTCTTCTTCCCTTGCAACCAAGCAAGTGGATAGCCATGGTCTGATGGTGATGAGTAGCTCTTTTGTTGGTTCCTCCACCTTAACGTCATCTTCCAATCTGTCTTTCCGGCCCAGAATGAAAACTTTCAAGGTGTCTGCGACTATAGAAACCAATAACATGCCACTTACAGGTGTAGTGTTCCAGCCGTTTGAGGAGGTCAAGAAAGAGGTTCTTGATATTCCTGTTTCACCTCAAGTCTCAATTGGTCGCCAAAAATATGCAGCAGATTGTGAGGCTGCGGTCAATGAGCAGATCAAGTGGGTTGCACTCTAATTTCTCTTTGAAATATCGTTCTTCTCCTTGATTACTTCTCATTGATTATTAACTTTCATGGTGTGTGTTGCAGTGTGGAATACAATGTGTCCTATGTGTACCATGCCCTGTATGCATATTTCGACCGGGACAATATAGCTCTCAAAGGCCTTGCCAAGTACTTACACAAACCAATATAATATATTCCTTTACCACGTCTTTTATCTACATTAATTGCATTAAGTGATGGGAAATCTTTGTTGTAACCAGATTTTTCAAGGAGTCAAGTGAAGAAGAAAGAGAACATGCTGAAAAGCTGATGGAATACCAGGTATTTTCCCAGTTCCTTTGTTCTCTTTATTTGTCAAAACGGTACATATTTATTTGAATTATCTTCAATTGAAATGTCTGATATCCTCCTGCAATTTTTCAGAACATTCGTGGAGGAAAAGTAAAGCTACACTCTATTCTGACGCCCCCTTCTGAGTTCGACCATGCAGAGAAAGGAGATGCGTTGTATGGTAAGTTTCATAGTAAGGATGCTTGTCTGTACTTGTACATACTTATACGTCGTCATGCAGGCTTAAGACATTTTCAATTTTTATGTGTCTGACTGTAAAATTTAATGCATTATTTTATTTCATGTGACTGTAGCATTTCACTGTCTATCAGGTATAAAAAAATACTTCAATTAAGTTTGAATAATTTTTTGTTTTCTTTATTCAGCTATGGAATTAGCTTTATCATTGGAGAAGTTAACAAATGAGAAGCTTCTGACCTTGCACAGTGTAATACATCTCGGCCCTCTCGGTTTCATTTAGTTGAAATTTTGTAACTTAAGAGTTGTGGGCAACTAGACATTTTTCTTTTTTCTCTAGTTTTGTCCATCTCATTGTTCTTTCTGTAAAACAGGTGGCGGACCGAAACAATGATCCCCAACTGGCAGATTTTGTTGAGAGTGAATATTTAAATGAGCAGGTTAGCTTACATTTCATTTTCTGGTTTCCTTCGGCATCTGAAGCCAAGCAGCAGTTTTGGAGAGAACGCAGTTCCTATAATTTGAAAGACTTGAGTGTAACGGACTCGTTTTCTTTTGACAGGTTGAAGCCATTAATAAGATATCAAAATATGTTGCTCAATTGAGGATGGTTGGAAAAGGCCACGGTATGAATCAAAGTTTATAATAGACAAATAAAATAATTAGCTTCTTGCAATTGCATTCTCATCTTTCTTTCGTATTCTTTTTTGGGCTCTAATAAAAGCTGCTCTCATTTTTGCAGGAGTGTGGCACTTTGATCAAATGCTCCTCCATGAGTGTTGATGCTGTTGCTGCATGATGAAAAAAATGAGGAGTTATAATTTAGTTTATGGTTTTTAGCGTACCGTTTGTTGCTGAAATTCAGGAATGTTTCTACCTGTTGAGTTCGAATATGTGAAGAATGAATAAACTGGACCAATATCGTGCAAAGTCAATGCTCAATAGTCGCCTCGCTCTTGCATATCACAGCAATTGCTAGTCAAATTTTTGAATAGCAGCACTGATGGGAGTTTGCGCTATCTATTTAATAGGTGGAGTGGGCGACTTTATTGTTTAAGCAGAGAACGAACTTATCAGCGAACTGTAGTAATAATTTAAGTAATTAAATAAAGTTGATGTAGACCTTTTTAAAGAGTAGTCTTTGTATTTTTCTTGTTTATTTTCCCTCAAGGATACAGTTTGATGCCCTTCTTAGAATTTACATGAAGTCATGTTTGATCAAAGATGCTTATGAACCACTTAGCAGTTTATTGGAACAATGAAATATCAGTGCAAACTAGAGTTTTTACTCATCTTCTGATATTTACAATAATCAGGAAAATAAATTTCTTTCTTCTCCATTGCCCTCTCCTGGGAGAGGGAAATTGCTACTCCAATCATAGCTAGAAGAGAAACTATAAAGGACTGTTGTATCTGGTTCATCAGAAGCCATAAGCCACAGAAGGGGGAACAAAAAGGTCCAGCAAAACCCAATTCTTTCTTTGGGAAGAAATATGACATAATTCAAGTTGGCCTGAAAGAGAATCTCCAATAGGAAGGCCTCTTCTTCCTTCTGGTGGTACCATTTGGAGGACAAGAAGAATGAATTATTGCCCACATCACCTGTATATCTTCATATTCTTGACAAGACTCCATGTCCTTGTAGAGACTCAGAAGCACATCCCTGTTGTCTGCAATTGTTCCCATAACAAATCATTCAGTTAACTCAAATAACACTGCTTTGCTTGTCATAGCATTGGAAATAAATATTTGATAACACACCAGAAAATTGAATATATGCTTCCATCAAATTGTTAAATAATTTTAGTTTTACCTTTGCTCTTGCGTCTGAGGCCTGAAGTAACCTTCATAAGTATGTGCTTTGTTGAGGAGAGAAATGATTGTTTGAAGCATAGCCAGCCTCTCCACTTCCCCATCTCCACATCCTTCATTCTCTCACTTTCTTCTTTCTCTTCATTTTATAAGTTCATTTTGTTCGTGTCCCAACTTCCCCCTCAATCATAAAATAATGCTTGAAGCAAGACGACAAAATACATCCGACCTAGCGCAAACCAACAGTTAAGAAGACAGAGGAGCCTTTATCATCAACTCAAATTGGTCTCTAACCTTCTGTATCCTTGATTTTGATGAAAAGACTCTTATGTCCTCTCAGAATGGATTCAAATATCGGCAAATTAAATTAAGTTGAAGTTTCCTATAACAATAGATTGCCTCTTGATATTAAAGCTCAGCTTTACCTAAAAGAGTTTTTTAAGTTCTGTTCCATTCTAACCAGGACTGGCCAAACATCATAATGAATGATATTACCTGGATCAGAATTTACATGACCACAAGGGTTAAGCTGGTTCCAAGCTAAGCTGAAATATTTTATGCAACATCAAGGGTGAATTTGTCATTTAGAACATGGTGGGGACACTCAGGAGTGGTTTAATGAAAGATCAAAAAACAGGAGCCGTGAGAAAGTCTTAAGAAGTTTATGGTCGAGAGGGAAGTATTAATTTGAGAAGAAATGGACACAATGGGTAGGAGAGATACTTTGGACTTAGCTTCTTCCACTTATCCCACTTACCAAAGATTCTCAAAACTATCGTAATGCAGGAAAATAGTGATGGGTCCCTGGTCAAACGGTTGGTTGGTTTTTCTTTCAGTGCCTTTGTGTTTGTGTCCAAGTTCCTCTCTGACTCTGCCCATTAATTATTTTTTTAAGATTGATTAGAGCAGGCTTATGGCATTGCCATTGGTGTTAATTAATTTAAACTTAAGTTAGAGCGTACTTAGTTGCATTGGATTCTTTTGATATCGCTTTCCATGCTTATTTAATCTACTGGATACTACTAGTAGTAGCAAGTAAAAGCATGTGCAATGAAAACATTTTGATACTTCAGTTTCCAACTGCTTTCCATGACATCTTTTACCTACTTGAATTCTTCCGTTCAAATTCTACCTGAACAGTAGATGGTTTAGTAGTTCAGTGCCGGCGTTTTGGTTATTATCTATGTATGTATGTTAGGTTGAAAAGATAAGTGAAGAATTAATTTATATCTCAGCCGACCACTCGATTCTTATTTGAAATCTAAGTGAACTCAGGGAGCCTAGTAATTGCCTAATCATTATACAAATCGAGTTAGGTTTATCAAAGAGACTGAGCGTTGAGCGAACTTCACCTGGCTGTGTCACCTTGCAAGTTTTGCCTCGCTCGCTAAAACCCTTGTCTTATCATGGGTAACGAGTTCTTATAATCGGTCTTCTTTTAGATGTTTTGTCTAAGTTACTACTGCAGAGATGCGCAATGTTTACTCCATCAGCTAAAGAGCATAACTGAACCTGATATTCTTCAATATTCAAGGACATCCAAAGCATAGGATGGCGAGAAATCAACCAATTAGCAAATTCTTTGGCAAATTTAGCAATCTTCTAAATTTTTCAGCCCACTTAGAGGCAAAGTACCTCTACTATTGGCGAGCACTTAGGCATTCGGTAATCCTGTTGACTACAAACACTATCCGTGATCCTTCACATTCCCAGAAACTTGTGGGTAATGAAGTGCCTTTAGATCCTTACAAATGAGATTAGTATTAACCGTTATATTAACTTATGATAGGCTCGATTGCGCCAATCAAATAAAGAATCCAATCTCCGTTCATAAAAATCCAACTATTTATATCATAAAACAATTCAAATTATCAACTGATTCCAAATAAAAGTTGACTACAAATGCCCAATGGTCTTGCCTTGTTCTCCTTTTGTTTAGTGTACGTTTCGATGAAACTCAAAACTGGTGAAAAGGATATATTTGAAGTCATCTACTTAAGCTGCAGTTAACTAATTCATCTGCGAATGATGTCACCACTACCATAATATAAGTTTGCATCTTTCACTTTTTAAGCGTAGGATAGCTACCTATGCCAAAGCCCTACTCAAATTTCTTTTTGAGCTTGCAGGTATCGTCTTTAACATAATCATCCTAATAAGTACTAGCCTTTTAAAGAGCAATGAATCACATACACCCCCATCCATCTATAAATAAACAGATAAAGAACAGTATAATTGCATATTCAGTACCGAGTTTGGATGACGGTAACAAAACACTAGCCTCTCTAGGGAAAAGTCGCATCACCAACAGCATGACTTCCAGGCATTAGAAGACCACTTAAAGTCGAAGGACCACCTAGAAATCCTTGTTCATAGCGCTATACGAAATCAAATCCAATAGAGTCGCGGGAACTAATTTGATATCAGCTCCCACCAGGCCATCAAGGCCGACGCAATGAAACATGTGCTAAAAAATGTCACGTAGTTTTAATCCCGACGCACCTTTAGGCTAAAGCCGAATACAATAGACTTGGTTACTCAAAATTATCACAAGAAATTTAAGAACACCAGTATTGGTACGCCAATGAAAGATTTAAGTAGTTGGAAATAATATCCACCAAACATGAACTAAATTCAAAGAACACGGTTCAAAATTTTGCTGAAATAAAAACAAAAGATCCATTTTATCGTCAATCCTACCTTGGCTAGAGAAAATAGTAGTAATTAGCACTCATCGAATTGAAATAAACTAAAGCAGCAAAGTATATCCAACTTGTTATAAAATTCAAGCGGCAGCTTGTGCAGCCTGCCTCTTCCTAGCTTCCTCAATGATGGACAACTTGATACCCTTGCCCTTGGGAAGTGACACCCATGGCTTTGTCCCCTTACCGATGGTATACACATTGCCTAGACGAGTTGCAAACTCATGACCTGTAGCATCTTGAATGTGGATAGTCTCAAAGCTACCCTTATGCTTCTCCCTGTTCTTGATAACTCCAACACGGCCTCTGTTCCTTCCTCCAGTAACCATGACAACATTCCCAACATCGAACTTAATGAAGTCAACAATCTTGTTGCTCTCTAAGTCAAGTTTGATGGTATCATTGGCTTTGATAAGTGGGTCAGGGTACCTGATGGTACGCCCATCATAGGTGTTGAGGTATGGGATACCCTTCTGCCCGAACTGCACAGATCTAACTTTGCAAAGCTTGAACTGTATAAAACATGAATGAATTGGATGAGAATTTGAGGATGTTTACGACGGTAATTGGTATTTTTAAGAATAAGTATATGGCAAGAGATAAAAAAGCAAGTCTGGTAGAGAAGTAGGTATGACCAACTAGGCAACCAAAAGCATTAAACTTCAGAAAAGAATATGTTAAAGTAAATTAATAAGAAAACATTAAATTAGCAGCAGAGCGTACAAAAAATGCAATAGACAAAAATAAGAAACCTACCTTTGCCTCATCATCCCTAAGAGAGTGAAGACGGAACCGACCCTTGGTGTCATAAAGGAGTCGGAAGTTCTCATTTGTCTTGGGGATTGACACGACATCTGTTAACATAGTGACAAAAAATATAAGATAACTTCATCGTACCTCTAAACAATAACCCACCAAAAAAGCCCATTCCAAAATTTGAAACTATGCTGCAATTTAAGTTTTAAAATTAATAACCATACATCACATTAATTTGAAGATTAAGTGCACATACCCATGAAACCAGCAGGGTAGGTCTTATCTGTCCTAACCTTTCCATCTACAAGAACATGTCGTTGCATAAGGATAGCAATAACCTCACGGTATGTGAGAGCATACTTCAATCTGTTTCGCAGAATCAGGATCAATGGCAAACATTCCCTGGACTTGTGTGGTCCAGATGATGGCTTGGGTGCCTGCACACAGACTTATATTAAGCAAGCAAAAAAAAAAAAAAAGAATAGCATTACAAGCAAACTAATATAGAGAAATGCAAAAAAATTAAGTGGCAGTCGTACAAATGCACCACCAAGCTTGTCAAGCATCCAATGCTTAGGGGCATTGAGCCTCTTCAAATGTTTCTTCAATCCTCGCGCCTGTAATGCACAAGAAAAACAGAGATTCAGAAGCAAATAATAATATTAAAAGAAACATTAAACAAACTACTTTTCATAGTTGTATTAATACTATAGAAACAATAACAAACGATCAAAAAACAAGCCAACAACCACAACAAGGCATAAAAGATAAATTAGTATTTCTAGTCAGCTTAACATAATCAGTTTAAAGAGTCATAAAACAACCAGAGAAACCAACGAAAAAATTGAACGTTCATCCCAAGAATATTTGAGGCACAACAAAAATTTTCCTAAACCCAGCTATTAGTCAAAGAGATGCAAAGTGACACATGAAAAACAATCCCAATCGTTGAAATTGCAAGTAACGTAAGAAGGCAAAACATACAAATAAACACAACAGGCGCACCTCTCTCCAAAGATCAAGCCAGATCCCACCCTCAAAAAACTTCTAAAGCTCTCAATCAACTCATTTAAAAGAAAACCAAGTTCAAGCTATGGACACTCTCCAAACACCTAAAACGAGTTTAGCACAGTTCCCTTTTCTAAAAAGCTTCCTAACTATAATAATGACTTATATATAGGCTAAAAATCGTTCCAAATACTACTAAAATCTAGTCCTAAACACAAAATCAAAAAATAACTAACAAGCATAAGCATATTAGCTCATTCTGAGATTTCACCATCACATAAACCCTAACACGTTTCCACGCCGAATCGGAGGCACACAGGCATGGATCCGAGATTATTGATAAACAAAAACGAAACAAAACTAAGAAGTAGGAAGAATGACATGAAGAAGAAGGAGCGCAAAGGATTTGGCTAACCATTTTCGAAAGAGTCTGTCTGTTGAAGCTCTTGCCTCGCTGCGGCTGCTGGTTCTCCGCTCTCGCTTTGTGTGAGGAGTGGGCTGATTAAACCCTACTTTCTCCTTTTATAGTCAATTTGAGGGCACTAGGGTTTCGGGAAAATTATGGACCCCTGTTGTAAGTCGCTATTGTTTAATCCCCTTACAAGTTTCACTAATCACACAAAAACCCCTTTATAATATAGATCCTGATTAAGTTTACTTTTACGGTGAACGACAGTTATCTCCCTTCAGATTAACTCAAGCCCGCTTGCTCAGTTGCTCCCATGATTTTCAAATATTACAGAAACCTCTTGTGCCATCAAAGTCAAAATAATTTGACTAATTAAAAATAATAAAATATCAAAACTACCCATATTATATGGCATAAGCTTTCTAATAGAATATGCCCTCATATATATTTAAAATATTATTATATACTTATATAAGAAAGAATAATTTTATAGTCATTGAATGGTACCTCGAGTAGGATAGTTGTTTGGGCTTAAATGTATAGATGACTAATTGAAATGTCTTAAAACATTAGAAAAGTTCTTTGCCCCTCAATTAAATTTTAAGAAACGTTTAGCCTCATATTTTTATTAAATTAATATTTATCCTTTAAAAATTAATATTGTTTTCTCAAAACTAACACTTATTCCTCAAATATTTAGGGGGATAAGTTTTAATTTTTAAGGATTTTTTGGGATAAGTATTAGTTTAACAAAAATATGAGATTAAATATTTTTTAAAACTTATTTGGGAGGTTATTAAAATTTCTCCCAAAAAATCTGGTCTGGTCCATGGGCCAATATACTAATTTCTAAATATTTTAATTTCTCTTTTAATTTTTTAATTTTTAACTTTTAATTTTTTAAAATAAATTTTATTATTAATGGAGACAAAAATGGATGTTAATTTTAATATAAGTTATTTTATCTTTTTAACCAATTTTATTTTATTTTTGTACTAATACAAAAATAGATTAAGAGTTACTTTTTTAATTAAATGGATTAAAAATTAAATGAATGAGAAGTTACCTTTTTAAAAATTCCTAAGAGACACAAATTGATGATAACTTTTTTTCAAAAAAAATTATTAATATAGAAGTTTTTTGCAAATACAAAAATAATCTAAAAAATAGAAATAAGTAGTGCTATTTTTTAAAATTATTCTGATATTATATTAATTCTTAAAGTTTTTTTTTAAATAAAAAATATAATTGGGTAGCAATTTTTATTTATCCAGTTATTCTACTTTTTATTTTTATTTTTATTTATCAACTTCCTTTTAATAACAATTTAAGATTTAGGAATATGTAAAAACACTTCTAATTTCTTATTTGACTTCAAATGAATAATTATCATTGACCACCCCTACCTTTTCTCATTTTTTCACTCATATGAGACGTTTACCATTTTTCTCTTTTCTCATCTCTAAGTTTTGAAAAAAAAAATCTTTTCTTAAGTTCTCTAGTTAAAAATTCTATTAGTTAACATCTATTAACCTTTATATTTCAATAAATTTACTATTTTACCCTTACTAACATACATAAAAAAGATTTAATTTTTAAAAGATAATATTAAATTAAATGATCAAATTATCTTAACACATATTAAAATTACTTTTTCATGAACAATATTAACACATATTGGTATTTCAAGTGTAGTTTGATCATTTAACTTAATATTGTCTTTGAAAAATTACTAATTTTTTATGTGTTAGTAAGGATAAAATAGTAAATTTATTAGAATATGGAGATTAATAGATGTTAACTAACAAAATTTTTAACTGGAGAACTTGAGAAGATATTTTTTCAAAACTTCAGGATGAGAGAAGAGAGAAAGGGCAAACGTCTCATATGAGTGAAAAAATGGGAAAAGGTAGGGGTAGTCAATGATAATTATTCGACTTCAAATCTACTATAGAAAATTGGGTCAGGTTTAATAAAAACTTGGTGAGATAAGTGTTATTTACTTCTTTTTCATTTATTTTTAAAAATTTATTTGTAAATATAAAAAACTTAATTAATTACCATATTATTATGTAATATTGACTAATAATCATACATACATACATAATGGGAAAATAAAAGGTTATCCTTAAAGTTTTAGATATCAAAAAAATATTTTTCAACCTTAAACTAGATAATCTAATATATATATATTTTTTTAAATTGAGCAACTTATATTTGAAAAAGCATATCAATTTGTTTACCAAACATTAAATTATCAAAAAAATAATAATTTAATTATAAACACGTATACAAATAACGTATCTAAAGTCATAATTTTAAAACAAATCTAGTAATTGAAAATAAATTATAATACGGATATGAACCCGAAATCATAAATCATTTAAGGTATTTTCAAACTTAAACTATTATATTTTTTGGATTTACATTAATTTATTAAAAGTTGGATAAGTGAGATTATTCGGTTTTTGAAAAAGGTATATAATACATTTTACATTTTTAAAAATATTTTTTCATAATATTTTTATTATTTTTTTCTAAAATTAAATTTTTTTAAAATTGGTAGGTCAGGACGGGCCATTCCTGTGTTAGACCAGGCCAAAAATTAGGTTAAGTCAGGCCAAAAGTTGGGTCAGGTTAGGTTGGCTTGTTGTAGGCCCAACCTTTTGTCGCCTCTATTGAAATGGGTAGATGTTGAAAAAGATGGTCGGATTATTTTTTGGGCTTTATAATGTCAGGTGTTTCAACTTAGAAATGTTTGTCTTAGTTTGCTATTATTTTTTCGATTTAATTTATGGTTTAGGAAGCCCATAATATTTTGGTTAAAAAAATATTTATTGTTTTATTGAGTTCCTTCTAAGGTTTATCAGAAAGCATTATTTTTATAGTAATTGGAGGATATTTAGGTTTCCACTGTGCTTTCCCCGGGTAAGTTTTACAAGAATTAATGATTTTTATAAACATTGGAGTTAGGGCTGGGCATAATAACCCGACCGATCGAGTTGACCCGATCCCGACCCTAAAAGTCGGGTTTTTTTCCAATTAGTTTTTTTAGAAACCCGACTTCGGGTCAGGCTTCTCTGACCCGTCAGGTTTTGAGTCACCATCGGATCTGCACACCAAACCCGAAAACCAGACTTGACTCGGTGAATAATACTTTCAAAAGTCTTTGGTAGTGGTAGGATTCGAATACTCTCCCTTTTACATCCCCTTTATCACTTTACCACTGGGCTGCAAGCCTTTTTAAAGTTTTTATGTAAAATATTTTATTTATTGCATAATATAGATTTAAAATTTTGACAAAATCTGGAATGACAGGATTCGAACCCAGCCACACAATTATCCAAAATCCCATCTCGCATTCTTACCGCTAGGCCAAAGTTCACTTTGGGTATATTTTGTAAAAATATTTATTTGTTGTATAACAAAATCTGACCCGACAAGTCAACGGAGTTTGACTAACCCAAAACCCGATCTAAAATCCAACCGACCTAACTAAACCAGACCCGTCGAGTTTATTTTTGTCAAAACCTGATTTCGAGACACATTTTTCTGACCCATCGGGTTTTGGGTCAGCATCGGGTTAGGCGAAACTCGACCCAACCCGTGTCCACCCCTAATTGGAGTGCACTTCAAGGTTTCAATGTGTTTTCTTCAAGTACGCTCATTAAGTTTGGGCTGAAATGTAGAGATGGCAAATCGAGAAGGCCTTAATAGTGCATAAAATTTAAGGTTTAGATATGGTCAGTGTTCTAAAAGGCGCTAGGCGCTCCTAGGGCGACAACCTGAGGCCTAGGCGGGGATTAGAAAATTAGGCGACGATCAATGGGTTATCGAGGTCAAAGGTGAAAATATGTGTAAAATTATAAAATATTAACCTTGTAAAATTAAAAAAATGACTACTAAGTTAAATACTAACCTTGTGTTGACTAATATAATTGATGGAGTTTAAAAATAATGTGGATTGTATAATTTATTTGAAAAAGAAAAAATTAGGGCAGTATTCGGTAGAGGCCAGAGAAGGAGAAGAGCATAATAGAAGAGAGAAATACATCTGCTGGCTGCTGGATTCATTTTTGTAAATAAGTTATAAGGCTCAAAACGATGTCGTTTTAGGCTATTTTTAAAATCTTAATAACACCCAAAACGACGTCGTTTTGGACTGCATTTAAAATTTTAAAAGAAGCTCGAAACAATGTCGTTTTGGATTTTTTTTAAATAAAAAAATCCCTTCTTCTTCGATCGACGCCATCTCTTCCTACCGTCTCTCTTCTTCCGCCTTCCATCTACGCCTACACCTACCATTGGCCCACCTTTGACGGCTTAGGAGCTGGTCAATGCCGCCTAGGCTGCCGACCGCCTAGACCCGACGTCTATTAGCTTTTCCCAACGGTTCCTTGCCGCCTATCACCTTGCCGTCGCCTAGTCGACCACTAAGGCCAATTTTTACTTCACTGGATATGGTACATGGGCATATAATATATATATAATTTTATTTATTATACAATAGCAATATAATCTCAATTAAAATTAAATGTAATTTTAATTTCTAAAGATATTATTTTTTAAATATTTAATATCCTAAAAAAAATTATTTTGTTTTTAATGGAGACAAAAATGGTCAATAATTTTAATATGATATATAACTTGTTAATACCAAAATAGACTAATAGTTACTTTTTAATTGAACATTGTTAATTAAATGGATTAAAAAGTAAATGAATGAGTACTTACCTTGTTAAAAATATTCAAGAGACAAAAATTGAGAACAATATTAAAAAAAAAACATGTTTCATTAATAATACAAGTTTTCTACAAATAAAAAAAATAAACTAAAGAATCGAAATAAATGCATCACTATACTGTAATTTTTTTATTATTATATTGTATTAATTTTTTAAAATAAAAATATAGCTGGATAACAGCTTTTATTTATCCAGTTGTTATACTTTTATTTCTATTTTATTTATCAATTTTCTTTGAATAACAAATTTTTCTTTTAAGATTTAAGAAACAAATAAAAACACCTTCTAATACCTTGAGTACTTAAGATTTATAAATAGAAATTTTAATATAGAAAATTGTGAGGGTTAATAAAAACTTGGGGAGGTAAGTGTTATTTATCTTTTTTCTTTAATTTTTATAAAATTTATTTGTTGATTATTACCAGTTGGTGTAATATTGACTAATGATTATATATACATATATAATAGGGAAAATACAATTTAATCCTTAAAGCTTTAGAATATAAAAAAAAAAAAAACATTTTTCAACCTTAAATTCTACTGGTGCAAAAAGTAAATAGTTAATATTCATCTTTTAAAAATTTAGCAATTTATCTTCAGGGTTTTTCCTGTGTTTTTCACATCCTCAGCTCGATTGTTCTTAGGTTGAAATGTAGAAATGGCCTAAGAATTTGCGACAGGTCAAACATGCCTGAAAATTGGCAGGCCAGCCAAGTTGACAACTTGGCTTGGCTGCAAAAAAAGGTTGGGAACTTGGGACCGTCGCGCGCATATATATAGAATCAGTTTATTAGAATTTAAATTTTTTTATTTAATTTTATATACCCCATTGTAGCTATTCATTTACTCTAATTTATAAATAAAAAAAGTTAAAAAATAATTTTTTTATGTCAACTCAATAATTTTTTCTATTGTTTGATTTAAAAAATGAATGTCTATCAAGAAGTGTGTGAAATTAAATCAAAAAAGTTAAATCTCTATAGTCTGATTCATATATATATATATATATATAATACATTATATTAATTTTGTTGATATAATTTTAATTAATTTTTAAATATTTTATTTTTCTTTTAATTTTCAAATATCTAATTTCTAATTCTCTTAGTATTATGAAGACAAAAATGGACAATAATTTTAATATAATATTTTTATTGTTTAACTAATTTTATTTTATTTTTCTACTAATACAAAAATAGATTAAGAGTTTGCTTTTAAAAATAGTTAAGAGACAAAAATGGACAACAATTTTTTTTTATTTCAATAATAATAGAAGTTTTCTACTAAAAATAATCTAAAGAATAGAAATAAATGTATTTTTTTATAATAATTATTATTTTATTATATTATTTTCTTAATATTTTTTTTAAAGTAAAAACAATAATTGGATTACGTTTTTTATTTATCCAATTATTCCACATTTTATTACTACTTTTATTGATCAATTTCCTTTGAATAACAATTTTTTTTTTATTTTAAGATTAAAAACACCTTCTAATTTCCGATTCGACTTCATATTTAAAACTTTGAATATCAACATTTATAAATAAAAATTTTATTATTACATAATACATAAAATTGGGACAGGTTTAATAAAAATTTGGGGAGTTAACTTTTTTTTTTTAATTTTTTAAATTTATTTGTCAATATAAGAAACTTAACTAATTATGTAATATTGGATAATGATTATATAGGAAAAATAACAATTTCATCCTTAAAGTTTTAGAATATCAAAAAAACCAAAAGTAAATAGTTTAATAAATATTTTTAGAAAAACATTGAGCATCTTATTTTTGAAAAAGCATATCAATTTATTTAAAAAACATAAATTTACCAAAATCTTAATTTAATTATAAACACATATTCAAATAAAACTGCCTAAAATCATTATTTGTAGACAACTGTAGTAATTGAAAATAATTTGTAATATAGATATAAACCTAAAATCATAAATCATTTTTGAACTTCAACTATTATATTTTTTTTATTTATATTATTTTATTAAGAGTTGAATAAGTGAGATTATTCAACTATTGAAAAAGGTATATGATACATTTTATATTTTTGTAAATATTTTTTTAGAATTTTTCTTTTCTAAATTAATTTTAAAAAACTTTGACAAGTCAGGACAGGCTATTGGCGTGATAGGCCAAGCCGAAAATTGAGTCAGCCAGGCCGGCCTCCTACAGGCCCGATCTTTTGCCACTTCTACTAAAATGGGCCAACAATATTAAAAAAGAAGGTCCAACTATTTTTTTGGGTTTCATAATGTCACAAAGGTATGTCTTGGCTTGCTACTATTATGCCGATTTAATTTATGGTTTAGTAAGCCTATAACATTTTGGTTAAAAAAAATATTTATTAATTTTTTTGAGATTCTTTTAAGGCTTATAAAAAAAATATTTTTTTATAGTTGAAAATAAAATATTTTCTCTCATTTTATTATCAGATTATCTTTATGTTTTAGTAGAAATAAGAGTGATAAAATAAATAGTATATACTGATTGTGTAATCTCATATTTGACTTTCGCTAAAAATCGAATGCATCAATTTAAAGGTCAATTCTTTTCAAAATCAATCCAATTTTATTTCTTTTTAATCGGTCAGTTAATTGTATTAAATCTATATGACTTCTTTAAAGATAGATTTACAGGTATTGTCAATCTAATGGATTTGATCAGATATGTAGGTTGGCTATCTTCCGCCATGGATAAACCCCCGGTTTTTTCAGGAGCTCCGGGGGCCTGAGACAAGGAGATCCGATTTTTCCCCCTTTCTCTTTATTCTTGTCATGGAGGCTTTGAGCAGGATGACTTCCAGAGCAGTGGACCAGGGATTCTTGGGTGCTTTTAGAGTTGGGGAGGGAGATGGGGTTCCTCATATTATATTTCAAATCTTCACTTTGCAGATGACACGATCTTCTTTATGGCTGCGTCGAGAAATCATTCCAGAACTCTTCTATTAAAAGTATTCTCATGGGCTTTGAAGCGGCTCAAAATTCATCTCTCTAACAGTTCTTCGGTAATAGGGCTGGGAGAGGTGGATAGCTTGAGTCTTTTGGCCTCTTAACCGACCAGTCCTCCCCTTTCTATTTCTCGGTAAGCAGTTATGCTCGTTTTGGGTAACATAAAAAATGCAGAAAGGATTTATACTTGTCTGATTCCCGGCCATTCATAATTTATTTCTTAATTTATTTTTTTCTATTTCTAAGAATTATTCATGGTAGGAAGTAATTGCACATTCAATCGAAATTTGAAATTTGATTAAATGATATTAGATTTCAACACTCACATATTAAAATAGATACCAAAGTCCATCTAAGGGTGATGAATAAAATCTATGCAGCATTCAGAATTTTTATACTATTTCCCAAGTCTTGTAGTGAAAAGTTTAAAATCCTTATAAAACAAAGTATCCGAAGCAAAAATGCCAAAGGCAAAGTATAGACAGTACAACTGATTGAAAACAATGCTGCTAACCAAAATGAAAACACAAACAACAAATTAGTACATCTAAGTTTAGAAGTGTTGCCGACTGAATATGAAGAATCCTGGCAACGGCTACACCAATTAATTACACGAATTGCTCTAATCGTGGACGATGGAATGAAGCAGAATGGATGCCTCATCAGTTGTTGGAGCCACATCTTCTGTACACAGAAACATAAAAGGAAAATGTTAATCTATATTGGGGTTGTGGCATTAAATGAAAAGCTACAGAGAAAGGAACAAAAAGATCAGACCTCTAAGAGGTGTTGGCAAGTGAGAGACAATGTTATCAATGATACTTCCACCACCACGACCCTCCTCCTCTTCTTTCTTCACTTTTTCATCATTTTCTTCAGCAATCTTCACAATCTCTTCTTCACTTCTATTCTTGTTTTCTATTACTTCATCGGCAGCTTCACTTCGGTGAAACAAGTTTGATATAACATTCTTGATGAGTCCTCCGCCACCTGGACCACTACCTATATCTTCCTCTGATTTAGAGGCCTCATTTTCACTTATTCCACCGTCATTGATTTCGAAAATTTCACCTTTCCCTTGATTAAGCTCTGATGCTTTGGGGCTCAAAGGAGAGACAAAGTTAGAAATAAGATGGTCTAAAAGGCCACCTCTTCTCTCTTCAACGATACCTTGATCAGCTACTCTTAATTTCTGCTCGTTGTCTTGTTCTTCATTTCTTTCTTTATGGGGTTCTTCTCCTGTGACCAAGTTGGAGATCAGGTGGTGTATGAACCCACTTGTTCTCTCTTCTGATCCATTTTTAGCTTCATGCTCTTTCCTGTCCACGTCTTCTTGTTCCTCAACTCCATCTCTTGAACTAGCAACTTTTGGATTTGAATGCAATAAGCTCTCATCTCCTGGAACGGGCACACTATCTTCCATATTTATCTGTTGGGTATTTTTTTTAAAAGATTTTCTCTTCAATCATATTTATAGTTGCACACATAATACCTCAGGGGACAAACGTCTGTGGCAAAAGGGTTGTTTAATAGGAAGCTGTAGTTTTATTACACGTACTTCGTAGATTTTGTCTCTTAAAATAAACCCCACCACTGCGAGGATGACACGCATCAGGCTACTGGGCCATGTAGGAAGAAAGTGTGCTATGATCTCGAGATAGGGTCGGTGGGTTTGGCAACCGTCTCTTTTTGGGAATAATTTTATAATCCTCTTTGTTTTTCTTCTAAAGGAAAGAGAGAATCCACAGTTTCTGAAAGCTGAGTAGCTGCCATTGCTTATTACCTGACCATTATTATTTAATTTAAAGCTTGGAATGGATTAAACCATATTCAAATTTGATACACTTGGAGGGAAGCTAGTCGTCTTAACTAAATACTCCACTCATCACCCATTTGATAAAACAAAATTACCAATGCTGCCGTTGCATAACATAGAGAGGTTAGGGAGGGCGAGGCATTATGAGATGATATGTTTTTCCGTAACAACCAATTGACTAATAATTTGTAAAATCTTTGGCTTAAAAATGGAATATTTTAAATTCAAGAATAGCTCCCACTTCAAATCTAACAATATAGAGAAACGAGAAAAAAGAAAAAGAAAAACCATCAAAGTCCTGACAAAATAGAACATTAATTCTCACACAGGCACAAATCAAAGAAAAAGCTCCATTATGCGTCTGAATTTTCATCATCCAACCATGCAAAGTTAGTTATATTTCTCAGAACTGAAATCGTCCAATGTGAAGTATACGTGCCTCCGCACTCAGTTTCAAACTTGATCACAATTACAGATTTGATTCTCTACAATATGGAAGAAACTGACATCACTTCTCGCTTTAAAAGAAAGATGATTGGTTAACCCAACAAAAGTTTGGCAGCATTTTGAATTGTGGCGATAAGCAATTACCAGTCAAGCTTTGCAAAACTTTCACATTACAGTGATTCTACAGATCATCAGAAAATTTGCTTTTCTTCCGTGCCTCTGCCCTCTCCTTTCTTCTGGCAGCTCTTGCTATAGAATTAGCCTTGACTTTCTCCATTACAGTACTGAAACCAGGAATTGCCTCCACCAGTTTGTCGTAAACTTGGCTGCTGAGTTTGTAATAAACCTCAAACAACTCCTGCAAGGCGAAAAGCAATACATTAAATAAGGCACCTAACTTAACCAAGCTCACAGAGTCACAACATAGTTAATTCCACTTTAAGGTAGGTTTAAAAACTAATGTGCAAACGCTGCAAACCAAAGATCTGCATAGAATTTGGAAGTTAACAGACTCATCAAGCTAAATCAATCAAACAACTAAAATAAAAGTGGAACAAGCATGACCAGACCTGAACATCATCATTCCATTGTTCGATGTAGGGAGGGCCTGTTGTGTGGGAACCAAGCGGCTCACGAAACCAATTTCCACGATATGTGAGCTGATCCATAGCTTGTTCAACACTTAGAACTTCCCATGGCCTTAACCCAGGTATAATTTTGGACAATTGGAGCCTGTCTCACACCAGCAACCAACTTAGCTTGTGATTAATGTACTTAGATGTGTAAAATTGTTTCAGATACACATAACCTGCGAGAATATTGGGAGGCGCCAATACTACATTGTTCTTTACCAAAAAACATCTTTCTTAGCATTAAACAATAATTGCAATAAGGGGAAAGTCAAGAGACTTCTGGATATCCAAAAAAAGAAAAAAAAATTAGAAGAAGTAGATGAATTGAAAATACCTGAGATCCTTTGGAATGAATTTGTTTGGCATGTGATCAGATTCCAACATTGTTGTTAGTTCAGATCCACTAGCCCAAAGAAAAAGAGCATGACTGGGTATTCTAACTCCAGGCCAAACACCATCATTAGCTTTCAGCACCGCTAAATCACGTCTCCTGCTCTCTATAGCTTCTTGTTGGAGCTGCTTATAGGTTTTCTTCTCATGTCCCTTGAGAGGAACCCAAGGAGGTAAACCTTTTTGAAGTTTGTGAAGGAAGGCTGTTGCTGCAGCCCCAAGCCTAACTGAAGAACACCCAGCCATAAGATAAGAATCAGTCATAATGAAACAGAACAGGCCGACCGTCTATTATTAAGCCATTATGCACATAAAGAAACAGAACAGGCAGTATATTATTAAGTCATTATGCACATAATGTGGTGCATCTATGTAATAAATTATAAATTAAAATGACTACACAATATTTCTGAGGTAAAAAAGACATCAGGGTTGCAAAACAGTTTTGGAAAGGAGCAAATAGTCAGTATCTAACACTGAATAGCAGACTTTCAAACTTCAAATTCACTCAAAACAATGCAGGCTTGAGATCATTAAAGAAATCACTCTAATAATTTTTGAAAGTTGAAAGAACGTTGTCACCAAGATGTATAAGTTCGCTCTATGTCCTTTCCAAGAAAATTTTGATTTTGATTTTTTTTTTTTAAATAAAATATCGATCACTAATCATTCACTTAAAGACTATCCAAGTCAGATACCTCTTCCACATACAGCCAAACTTTCAGAATTATATTCGTAGACACCCAACAAAAGTTACCAATAGAATCATAGGCAGAAGGTCATATCTAAATGCATTTTCACCACCTCATTCCTGTTAACAGTTTAAAGTATATAAACAAACCTTCCCACGTAGCAATTGCCTTTTCTAGGCCATAAACCATGTGAATTGGCGCCCATTCATCCATGTCGTCACCCCATATGAAAGTATTCTTATCAATGATCCCAGCACCCCACGCCGTTTTCAGTGTTATCAGCTCCAGTGGCCCCCTCGTCCGACCCAAGCGATCCTTATAATACCAACCGCCACTCCTCATAATAACTACATCAGCGAGTATTACCAAGTATGAATTCTTACGATAACACATTTTCAAAATTTGAATAATGATTAAGATTATTGCTTACATTATTACAAATCAAGTAGTAACCAACTTACAATCATAGTATCGCTTCTCTAACTGCTTGTAACCAATAGCTTGGGCAACATCAATGGGGCGGCCGGGCGGGTAGGGTCGTTGTCTGAACCCCCAAAGCCCGAATTGGAACTGCTTCATAAAATCCCAAAACTTATCATCACTCTCTTCTCTCGTCTTTATCGCCTTTCTCGGGATCGGCCTCCCTTCCAATCCACTAACGTGCGGCAGCGCTTGCCACAGTTTCTTGTCCTCGTTTCTGTATGGTCTATCATTCTTCTTCAGCTCCAGATCATTTAAATGGTCGGCCATCTCCTCTGCTCGGGCTAAGAACTGAATCACCGGGCTGCCCCGAAATGCCTCCCACCACTGCTCGTTTTCTTTGATTTCTTCTTCAGTTGGGTTCTCTTTCTTCTCGAAAAGAGGGTCCTCGTTTAGGATTTTTTCAACTTCTGAAGCGTGGCGGTAATCGGGTAGGTTCTCGCATTCCCAGAAGTACTGCTCCAGCATTTGTTTGTAGTATCCGGGTTTTTGGGGCTCCGGGTCAGGTTTTTCCGGTTTAGGTTTTCTTTTGAAGAGGGTTGACGAAATTGAAGCGAAATTCGCAGTGGTGGGTGTTTTGTCGGGAAAGAATGAGAATGGTTCTGTGAGGGAGAGGAGATTGATGGGTGGGAGAGGATTTGAGGGTTTTCTGAACCAGTTTTCAAAGGGGTTAAAGTTGATAGAAGCCATTGATGAGGTTTAGGGTTTTGGGTACTAAGAGACAGGAAGAAAATTATGAAAATGGAGACTGGACCAGTGAGCGACCAGAGCTCAGAAGTTGATGATAGTGTGGGTGAGTCTGTAAGACAGTGCGAGAGGGACGGTGCTCTAGTTGGGCATATTTCGGCCCGTTAGGCTTTCCTCGTATGGCCCAGTGTAGAGAGTTTATTTGGATTCTTTTATATTGGGCTGCCCAGGAGAGGAATGTGAACATCCAAGCCCCCTATTTGTAAAATGAATGCAAAGTCATTTTTAAATTTACTCGAGTTCGTTGTAAATTGGTAGATTTTTTCTACCACTTAGTTACCACACACTTGACCAGGTATTGGTTTTGCCACATCTCACAAATCTAAAGTCATACATTTGGTTTAATCCAATAAGTTAGAGATCAAGATATTTGTATGCAGGGGCTCAATAAATGGAGGCACCCACTTGTAACCAAATATCTGAGAAATAAAGCCAATGAGAGTTACTGAAATTCTGTCTCTATCTTCTCTTTCCAGTTTCTACTTTTCACTTTATACTAAGTTTAACCTTGCCTTGGTACCGCCGCCCATTCACGGACATCTTTTAAAAATAATTAATCCTACCTATTTATGATTTATTTAACCATTCTTACCCTTTATCTTAAAATCTTAAATTCCTTATTTTTTTTTCCCACAAATTTTTTTTTTTTTAAACCTTTCAAAACCTCCTTTATTATTATTATTACTAAATTGTTGTCCCATGGATTCTTTCCTTTCTTTCTCCACCACTCTACAACTCTCTCCACCCTATTTCGAAATGATAATTCTGAACATCATTCCTGCCGTTGATCACCATCAGAAACCACAAATGTCGTCAGCAGCCGCTTCCCGTACATAAATTCCCTCAAACGAAATATATCATGTCAACTGCGTGGCATACACGAGTATATATGAATATAGTATCCTTAAAGCTTTCAGGGGTCCAAATGATATGCTGAGTTACCCTTTTGATAAGATATGAATATAAGAACTTTCGTTTTAGCTATTTGATCTGTGCAAGTAATGCATCTGGGTGGAGTTGCTAAGGAGGAGAGAAGCTGTCAAGTAATTATAGAGGTACCTAACTTGGAGGTGCCTAACAAGGAGGTGCCTAACTTAATTAATTATGGAGGTGCCT
>JANKKB010030055.1:1406-43017 GCA_026225775.1 Bursera palmeri | reverse complement strand
TTGTCTACTTAATTTACTTGATGATGAACTTTTTAATTGAAGGATAGATGGACTTTGTTTGTTTTATGAAATAATAGTTGGTCTTAATTTATGGATTTTTATTTGTTAATTTTATGTAATGTTTTAATTTATGACTTTTATTTGATAATTATATGTAATGTCTTAATTTTTGAATTTTATTTGATAATTATTTGTAATGATTTTTAGTTTATTACTTTTGTAATGAATGAATAATTTAAAATTTTTAATTTAATTTTTTGTGAGAGATTTTTTTATGATATTGAATTGAATTTTGTGTTATTTGATTATAATTTGATTGAATCTTTAAGTTCAAAGCCCAAAAATTACATTCCTAAAACCCAAAAATTAAAATTGACTAGCAAACAATGTTATCTAACTCAAATATTACATTCTTAAAACCCAAACCTTGCTTTTAAAACAAGTCCAAAAAGTGGCCCAAGACACGTACTCACCCGACCCGACCCGAACTGACCCCTCGACCCGAGTCAGTTGTCGCATATGAGGAGGGGAGGTGCGGGTGGCATTCTTTCTTACTTGACCGTGGTCGGGTCGGTTTGGGTATAGCAATACTTAACCGTACCCAACCCGAGAACACCCCTAATGTCCAGACCAGACACCTCCTTTGTAGTAAATAAATTAAGCCAATTCTTACAAGCTCCTACAGTTAACCATTGGCAAGCCCATAGGAGGATACTGAGATATGTCAAGGGCACAGTTAATCATGGACTAAAATTCCAACCAATAAAGACTCACTCTAATTGGTTATTATGTGCAGATTGGGCTAATTCCCTTGATGACAGGAAATCTACTTCAGGGTGTTGTGTCTACTTTGGTGACAACTTGATCTAGTGGTGCTTAAAAAAGCAACCTATTGTTGCCTGATTTCCATAGAATTATAGTACATGGCCTTATCACTTGATGCAAGTAAGCCGCTATGGTTACAGAGTTTGTTGAAAGAAATGAATATGAACACGGCAGGCATTCCTATGTTACTGTTTCATAATAAAGGAGCAGAAGCCTTAGCTTCCAATCCTGTATTCCATGCCATGACCAAACACGTTGAAGTGGATGTACAGTTCATTAGAGAAGAACTGCTGTCAAAGCTGTTGGTGGTTCAACGTATACCTAAAGAGTTTCAAATTAAATATTGATATATTCACAAAACCATTGACAGGTCTCAGACTTTGAAGTCCTCCGAAACAAGTTAGCTAGCTGTTGAATCAATCAAGTTTGCTAAGAATATCAGATAATCCTCAGGGGAGTTGTTAACGAAAACTTAAGAGGGCATTCATGTAAAATAGTTTGAGGGCAGTGTGGGCACTAGATAAGATAGTCAGTTAAGAAATCTGTTTGTTAGTTAGAAAGTTGTTAGTCTGTGACTCTGCTAGCTTCACTTGTGTAAAAACTTCCAAAACTGTAATTTCGATCAATCAATCAAATATTTAGTGTCGGCAATAAAATAAAATTCGAAGAACGAAATGAAAATGAACTAAAATTTGTTTAATTGCGTGGCGTGTAAGAATAAAAAAAAAAGAATCAAGTTGCCGGTTCATTATATCCAAATAGAAGAATTATTGCCGACACTACACTACATATTTGTTATTTCCAAGTTTCTTTTTCATTTGCACTATAAGGTACAATTAGTCTTGCCTCATAAACAATCGCATTATAAATTAAGTTAAAGATTTCAAAATTTTTGTTTCTTTAAGAAAAGAATGAAATATTTTATATATAAAGAATAATTTGAACTAATTCTTAAACTTATAGGATTTTTTTTTAATATGGAAATTTGAAGAACAATTTGACAACCTTGATTTCATGGATGGTTTGGGTGTTTGAATTTGTAGGTTAAAAGAATGCTATTAATTAATTTTAGCAAGTTGTTTAATAATTTAAAATCAAAAGTTGCCATTCATGTGATATGGGCACATGATAGACTTTCCATTTGACTGTAACTCACATGAATTGTAATGGGACTGGCACTTTTCTTGGTAATATTACAGACCACACAATTTCATAAAGAGTTGTCTGTCATTATTAAACTAAAATACCTCTTGAATAACTCCTCTTTCTATTTTATTATTAAACTAAAATACCTGTTGAATAATTTGATCATCTGCTAGTTGATCTAGTGGCCGACAACAACTGGTAAAATAAATAATTTGAATCAAGATAATTTTTAATCAACAACTATGTATGGCCACTTAAAGTGCAGATTTTCATGGTAAAAATCATTTTGATACTGTATTTAATAATTTTTTAATCAATAAATTATTAATTATTAAAGATAATAGTTTTTTAAAATGTTAGTGTATTATGTATATACATTAAAACTATCCAATAAAAATAACAAATTATTGTAATTATTTAAAATAATTTCTGATATCTATTGCCCAATTAAACAACGTTCGTGATGCATCATTATTGAACCAGAAATAGTGTTGAAGTTTCTCGGCAATCAAAGTAGCGTGGTGACCAAGAAAAGCTTAAGATAAAGCTAGTACAAGTCATATCAAATGACGTATCATCAATCACAGCAACCTTCGATCCCAAGTTTTTGGTTAAACGTAATCACAGATTTGATCGAATCCTAACGTTGAGAAAATGAAACCCATTACTCCAATAATTTAGATATAATCACAAATTGTTCTGTAAAATGGATCAGAACAAGTCATCAATCATCAACCAGGACCACAAATTATTTCTTAGTTAAGATATAATCACAAATTTGATTGGATCCTTGAAAGTTGTAATTATATACAGATATAGATATTGTCATCATCCAATAATTCTCCTACATTTTGCAAATTATTACAACAATCTTATTCAACTTGTACTCAAAGTTTCATCAACCAATAATATTATAAGGTTTTCTCAATTGGATACTATCCAAGAAAACGCCAGAAGTGGAAATATTAAATCCAATTGCTATAACAAAACTTTGTTATTTGTAAATATTAAAAAAAATTAAAAATTAAAAATTATTTTGTGAATGACCCCTTGACATTATTAATTTATTAGGTTATGTAAATAATTTGAAAATTATAATAATAAACTTGTATTTAAGAATAAAATCTATAAACCATATATTTAAGAATGAAATTTATTATTTTTATCCAAAATATTTAATTTTTTCTGATTTTTTTTTTTTTTTAATGTTGGATTTTTCTACTGCGAATGCTAGATCACAGATTCACACTTCACGAAGCTTCAGCTCCTCTCCCATCTACCATTCAGATTCAGTGGTGGGCCACCGTTTAAAAATCAATCAATCAATCAGTAATCCTCCAGAGATCCTATACTCACACACGTGTCAAGTCCTGAAAGGCAATGATCTTTTCGACGTCATAACTCACCCAGCTTCGCCACGTGTCCTATCGTATTCCTCAAACTCGTTTTACTTGGGTCCTTCCGTGGATATCAAAGCAGCCTTAGAAAACAAAAAGACAACACGGACACCCCCCAGCAAGCATGTCTTAAGCCGAAAGCTCACGACACGTGACGACGTCGCTTTAGCAAATCCCTTCCTATATCTTCTAAGTTGTTTTAACTTTTAACTATATACCGCAAAACAGAAACAACAGCGCGTTACTCTTGCTAGCCAGCCTGCCTAGTTGCCATTGCCTTATCTTGTGGGGTACCTTCACGCGTATCATCTCATCCATCTCCACCGTCCATGGTCACATGCATCGAGACATCGTAGCCGTCGCCTCCTCACTAGCCATTCTCACGCCACGTACATCTTCCTTCTACACGCGTCGCGAATTAAACGGTTTATAATTTTTTTTAATCTTATCCGAATCACCAGCCCTATAAATGTTGGTCAGCCCAGCACCTTACATTTGAAAATCCAAAACTCAATCCTTCAAAAGCCAGAAGAAGGAAACTTTTGTCATTTCAAAGCAAACCAATAAAGCTACGTAACTTTCTCACTCATTTTCTCGGGAAAATCCACTAAGAAAAAACAATGGCTCTGAATCTAACACATCAGATCGGGGCACTCGCTGGAAGTCCGATATCGATAGAGACATGTGTGGTCTCCGGCGAGTCGACGTCGACGGTCAATGCTTCAGCGGTTTGGAAACCAATCGCGACGAATTTGTGCTGCAAGATTCAAAAGCCGGATAAGTTCGAATCGATATCACCGCCGATAAGCCCGTGCCGGTCACCGGTACTGAACAACATTCGACCAGATCTGTCAGTGGCGTGCCGCGCGTTTACGACCGAGTCGTCGAGTCCGGTGACGGAGGTGGAGAAAGAGTTTAGCGAGTTGTACCGACACGGCGGAGTGCGGGAGAAGGGGAAGGGAGTGCCGGTGTTTGTGATGATGCCGTTAGACAGCGTGACAATGTCGAACGGCGTGAACAGAAGGAAGGCGATGGAGGCCAGTTTGAGGGCGTTGAAGAGCGCTGGAGTGGAGGGGATCATGATCGACGTGTGGTGGGGCCTGGTGGAGAGGGAGCAGCCGGGGCAGTACAATTGGGGTGGATATAATGAGCTGCTGGAGATGGCTAAAAGACATGGACTTAAGATTCAGGCAGTGATGTCGTTTCACCAGTGTGGCGGCAACGTCGGTGATTCTGTCACGTGAGTCTAATTACATACTTTCTCTTTCTTCCTTTTTTTTTTCTTTTTTTCCTGGAGCTGTTTTCGCGTTATTGTTTTTGTTTTTGTCCATGTTTTTAGTTTCTGTTTTACCACGCGCTATTTAGTTGCTTTTGGCGATATGATGCGTTTGGAAAGTAGAGTGGCTTTTCTTTGTTTTTGGAAAGTTTTGGATCTCAATAAGCAGATGACACCTGATACTCTGATAGAGCCATATATTGACAGCGAAGCAATAATACCTAGGAAATTACGTGAAAGTAAATGACTACAGAGTTATTTAATTATTATTATTATCTTATTAAATTGATCCATTGAAGGGGTAGGTTAAACCGTTAAAGCAAATATGGCGAAATGAAAACGATGATTGGTTGGTCGTTTAAGAGTTGGATTAATTTACCGTAGAAAAAATGATATGTAAAGTTGTTTGTTTGACTCAAGATCCTATGCAGAGGAAATTTGATGACTGTGTAACGCCTATGGTGGGGTGCATGTTAACTGGTACTTCCAATACTAAAAAATTGAAACTTCAAGGAAGATATCTATTATCTAATGTCACAAATTAGGGTTGCTAGAATTTATTTTCAAATCTCGATTTTCAGAACAGCACTTGCCTATGTGAGTTTGTACTGAATAAGCGTTTCATTTCACCCTTAATGACCGAGGTTTAGTTTTTTTATTGTTTGATCTTTCTTGGATTCTCAGGGCATGGTGGCATTTATTACATTTATAGGAAAACTAAGGGACTGAAAGTTCTTAGGTGGCCATGAATTGCTTGATGCCGTAGGATTAATAAAACAGTAGTTGTAAATTTTTTTTTTTTTTTTTTTTGGGTGATTNAGTTCTTAGGTGGCCATGAATTGCTTGATGCCGTAGGATTAATAAAACAGTAGTTGTAAATTTTTTTTTTTTTTTTTTTGGGTGATTGGAAGTTTCTTCTCATTAAATTATTGTTTCTTGTTTGCAGTATCCCATTACCCAAGTGGGTTGTAGAAGAAGTTGACAAAGATCCAGATCTTGCATACACTGATCAGTGGGGAAGAAGAAATTTTGAATATGTTTCACTTGGCTGTGATACCCTGCCAGTTCTCAAGGGTCGAACACCTGTTCAGTGTTATTCTGATTTCATGCGTGCCTTCCGAGACAACTTCAAACACCTTCTTGGTGAAACCATAGTGGTAATTGCTTGTCCTTCTGACGCTTTTTAATTGAACGCTCTTGAATGGTGGAAGTTCTGCAGTAAGTTATTCGAGCCTGATGAGGCGGTTAACTAAACTGTTGAGGAACTTGTTTTATACAGGAAATTCAAGTGGGAATGGGCCCAGCCGGTGAACTTCGTTACCCTTCATACCCTGAGCTTAATGGAACGTGGAAATTTCCTGGAATTGGAGCCTTCCAATGCTACGATAAGGTATTTACGATTCCTTTTCTGCATTATTAATTCAGTTATTTGCGACTTTTTAGTTCTCATATTGATGTCGGACTACCTGATGCAGTATATGCTCAGCAGCTTAAAAGCAGCAGCTGAAGCTGCGGGTAAGCCAGAATGGGGTAGCACTGGCCCTACGGATGCGGGACATTACAACAATTGGCCAGAAGATACTCAATTTTTCCGAAAAGAAGGTGGTGGTTGGAATACCCCTTATGGTGAATTCTTCCTCACCTGGTACTCGCAGATGCTCCTTGATCATGGCGAGAGAATTCTTGTGTCTGCCAAGTCAGTGTTTGAGAATATGGGAGTAAAAATCTCTGTAAAGGTTGCAGGAATCCACTGGCACTATGGAACCAGGTCCCATGCCCCTGAGCTCACAGCTGGATATTACAACACACGGTTCCGAGATGGGTATATTCCTATTGCCCAGATGCTAGCTCGCCATGGTGCCATATTCAACTTTACTTGCATAGAGATGCGTGATCATGAACAGCCTCAAGATGCTCTCTGCGCACCAGAGAAGCTTGTAAGGCAAGTGGCTCTAGCAACTCAAGCAGCACAGGTCCCTCTTGCTGGGGAAAATGCATTGCCGCGATATGATGACTATGCACACGAACAGATCTTGCGAGCATCATCATTGAATGTAGATGGTAACGGCGAAGAAGACAAACAGATGTGTGCATTCACTTACTTGAGGATGAGTCCCCACTTATTTCAACCAGAAAACTGGAGACAGTTTGTGGCATTTGTGAAGAAAATGAGTGAGGGTAAGGATGGTCACCGGTGTCGGGAGCAGATGGAAAGGGAAGCTGATCATTTTGTTCATGTGACCCAGCCTTTGGTCCAGGAGGCTGCCGTGGCTCTTATGCACTAAGACATTGAGTTTGATTCGCTGTATGTATACTACTACTTTAGAAAAAGCCTTGTTATGGTGACTGTAGGTCCCTCTCTCTGGAATTTGCTATAGCTCTTTTTATTATGCTATGGCTACATAAATGTGCAAATGCATGTGCGCTTCGATAATTAAAAATCTTAGTCCTGTTTGCTACAAGACATCAATTGTGATTCAGGATATAAAACTATTAAATGTTTCCTTTTTTTGGTGGTTAGTGTTGTTTATTAATATGATTCACAGGTCATGTTAAGATGGAAAAACTTACCGTTGGTTTTCATTAATTTTCTATTTTTTATTTTTTCTCTCGCAAAAGTATTGGTTTGTTTTTTAAATATAAATAATGTTTAAATGTTCTAGAAAATTAAAGTATTTAGTTATTAAGAAGGCATAATATAACAGAGTAAGCTTAACTTGACCATAAACTACAAATTCCACTTCTGTCATCCCATGTGACTTGTAATATAAAAAATGGTATGGTTTAGTGTTGATATAGGATGATTAAGTAACTTCCTTAGCTATCGAATTGCATTTAGGCTAATTCAATTTCCATTTTATATATTATTTGTAACATCCAGTTGTATAATCCGAAAATTTCCAACCAAATCAATTAGCAGTAACATTAAATCAAAATAGATGATAATATTCATTTGTATGGAAAAAAGTATAAATAATATAAAATGTTTGCTACACGGTCAAATATACAAATTAAATTACCTAAGAAATTGTTGGAAATGAGAAAAAATGTGGAGCAAAAATTTAATTTTTAGAAAATTAATAATACTTCCACTTTTAGAAATATTATGGAATGTATTTTATTGAGTAGATACTAGATATAGTAATACCATAAACTCTAAGATGGTGTTCAATTGCCTTAAAAGTGACCGTGCTTCGTTTGGTTTGAGTGGAAAGGAAATACATGAGCTTAAGTAAGGGGTAAATACATAGACACCCCCGAGGTTTGGTCTAAGTATAACTCACCCCTGTTATTAATAAAGTAACATAGACACCCCCAGAATTGGAAAACATGGGGGTCTTGACCCATAAAAGTAGGGGTCCTAATGTTACTTAAAATATCAAAATGGGGGTCTTTATGTTACTTTATGAATAATAGGKGTGAGTTTGTACTTAGACCAAACCTTGGGGGTGTCTAGTATATACCCCGCTTGTGTGAGAATTATTCCACTACCCATTTTACACGGCAGTTGGCTCGAGCACACAAACAGATGTAGATGGTAACTCGGAAGAAGAGAAACAGATGTCTTCATTCACTTACTTGAGGATGAATCCCCACTTATTACAACCAGAAAACTGGAGACAGTTTGTGGCATTTGTTAAGAAAATGAGTGAGGGAAAGGATGAGTGCACTGCCGGGAACAGGTGGAAAGGGAAGCCTATCATTTTGTTCATATGATTATGACCAATCAGAATTGCCAATTTGCTATTGCTCTTTTTATTATGCTATGGCTACATATAAATGTGCAAATAAATGTAAGCTTTGGATAATCAAAAATCTTAGTTCTGCTGCAAGACATCAAATGTAATTCAGGATATAAAAATGTTATATTAAATGTTTTCTTTCTTTGGTGGGTAGTGTTTTTTATTAATATATATGCATATGATCCACCGATGAAAATTAACAAATATTTGCCTTATGAAGAAGGGAAGAACTTGTTATTTCCTTTGATGTTATAAAGAGTATGGATTTGTTCATCGTTATCTTCTCTCACAAAGACAAAGCTAGTAATTAATCTCTAACTTAGTTTTTTAAATATGGATAATTTTGAGATGCTGGAGAAAATTAAAGTATTTAGGTATTAGGAAGGACTAACAGAACAAAATAAGATTAACCCAGTGATACAGTACCAACCCTTTTTCTGTCTAATGATGTTACTTGTAATAAAAAAAAATCCTAGGGTCTAGTGTTCATAAAACGATGATTACTCACTTAAATATTAAATTGCAATCGTGTGAGTCAATTTCTATCTGTACTATTCTTTGTAAAACCCAGTTGTATGATCCAAAAATTTTCAACCAAATCAATTATCATAAGCACATTATAGACATTAAGTCACTGAAGAAACCGAAACTAAAAATGAAATCAATTAGATGATAGACTAGGTATGAAAAAAAGTATTTCAAATAGATCAGTGGATATTTCTCTAACATATCAGATAAATTCTGAAAAAATACTTAGTCTAGATTTTTATTAAATTAACACTATTTTTAAAAAAATTAATACTTATCTTTAATAAATATAAGAAATAAATGCTAATTTTTAAAAGATAAATATTAATTTAATAAAAATCTAGAGTTAAGTATTTATTGGAAATTTATCTAAAGGGTTAATGTAAATTTCTTGATCAGTGATTGACCTTCTTTTTATTGTCTAACGACATTATATATTTTTAAATACGTTGTTATATAATACTAACAGCTATAAAGTACTACTGGATAACACTGTCTAATTCAAGCCACTGCAAAACAATGCTGTCTAACTACACCTCCGAGAATTTATCTAAAGTAATATATATTTGTTATCTGAGGTTGATTTACGTAGATTAAAAAGAAACAAAATTATTGCTTAAAACTAACACATAACAATAAACTGTCACTGTAACTGTATGTTGCCATTAGATTCTGAAAGCTTCTTATTTTCTCCATTTTTCTTACATACAACACTCACTGTCGGTATCACCACTATCATAAAAACCAACAACACTATCTCTTCTCTTCTTTTCTCAAACTCAAAAACGAGGAAGCATGCCTTGTGCTCTCCAGAATCACAACCTACAATTTCAATACTTACCCCTTTCCAGATCTTCTTCTTCTTCATCCGAATCCCTTCAGCTTCACTGTTTCAGCTTTTCTCGAGGACCCTTTTCCGGGAAAGTTGGGCGGGTTTTTACTTTTCCAGGAAGCTGTAGAAGCAAAGAAGATAGGGTGTGCTCGCTTCGCTGCTTTTCTCAAACGAAGGATGCTGAGATTGAGAAGGTTGAGACTGAGGCACACCACGAACGGCCACCCTTTGATATCAATCTCGCTGTCATTCTTGCTGGGTTCGCCTTTGAAGCATACACGAGCCCCCCTGTACTTCTTACTTCTTACTTCTTTCATTTTTGTTTATTTGGTTGCTTTTGAGTTTTCTTTCTTCATGTAAAAACTCAAAAGAGCATGAATTGACGTTTGTGTGTTTATTAATTTATATTTTGTTTTCTGTGAGCAGGAAAACATTGGGAGGCAGGAGGTTGATGCTGCTGGTTGCAAGACAGTGTATCTCTCTGAGTATGTCAAGTTTTCAACTCTCACAGCCTTGTAAATTGGTTTCTGTTTCTGTTTCTGTTTTGTTCTTTCAGTGCATCAAGGTTTTCCATTTATATCTGATTGTCATTTGATTGTGGGGAACTATTTTTTTCTTTTCCAGTAATATATTTGTGATCAAGTTTATGTGAAATCGTACAATTTGGTTAACAATGTGCAGGTCATTTGTGCGTGAGATATACGATGGTCAATTGGTTGTAAAGTTGAAGAAGGGTATTAATTTGCCTGCTATGGATCCATGGGTTGGTTATTAATTTTTTGCTATAAATCCTTTCTGCATTGACAACTAGGTTTTGATTGTGAATTTTATTGATGCTTTGGGTTGTTTTGATCAAAGCCGGGTTATTAGGTGCTGATTTGATAAAAGTAAAATTATAAGTGTTTCTCTTCTGAATTCGAAATTCATTTTGCAAAAGCTGAAATTCACTAATTCTGTTTCCATTTTTTTTAAGAAAAAGTTGTAACGGATCTCATACAACTTCCATCATGCTTTCAGGGAACGAGTGATCCATATGTGGTCATGCAACTGGATGGTCAGGTACTGAAGAGCAAGATTAAATGGGGGTAAGTTATTGTCATTGTTCCTTCAATCTTACCTCATTTTGCCAAAGTCCTTATTCTGTTAGGATGCTCTTTTCGTGTTGTGGAATTAGCTTCCAGATAGGAATATTGGCTTATTATTAACAAGGAAATTTTAGCTTATTCACAAAAGTCATGAAAGTATGCCCTTATGACAGGACAAAGGAGCCAACATGGAATGAAGACCTAACTTTTAACATTAAGCAGCCTGCAACAAATAATCTTCAGGTCAATTGCTTTCTTTCTGGATATCTAAATATTTTTGGTCATGTAGAAGCTCTTATATGCACTTTCTTAGTTCCGCTCATCATTTCAATTGATTTTTTTCTTTAGCTTTTCTCCTTGTAATTTATGGGAGAAATATATAATTGAATGATAACGAATTTCTGTAGATGATCATTTATATCTTAATTTATCACTAGACCCAAAAATTATGCTGATAGGTAGGGGCCTGACAATGATTCAGACTACTTGAATACTAAAGAAACCTATCATACTTGTCAACAAAGAAACATGCTGCTGATTTCTTTTACCCAGAATAAAAGTTAATTTCCCCTCGGTATATCACCTTGAATAGTAGAGAAATGGAAAAAAAAAAAAAATACAACCATCTCCCAAATGAAATAAAGTATAATTTAATCAACCATCGAACATTTATCTATGCTCTTCATCCATCATGTTGCAACTAGTATCACTAATCATTCAATTCATGTTTGGACTGGTCAAAGTAAAGCATCCATGCTTGGAAGGAGGTTGGTTAATATTCCAGGAATGGCATGATTCCTGTTCTACTTTACCAGGCTCTTAAGTGCCATCTCTATGACTTGTTATCATTATAATCACTAACAATATCAACACTTTTACTCCGCTAATAGTATGAATGTTGACAATTTAGGTGTTTAATGACTATAGCATTCGAGTCATTTATACTTGTGTAGTATAAATCCATGATTTAGTAGTTAAACTTTAATATGCTCATGCAGGGTTTATTCTTGATCAAATTACTGATTTATCTTCAAATGGTTATTTATGAAACATTGTGTTTGAATTTTCTAACATACTGCATGAAACTTTAGATTGCAGCTTGGGATGCAAATCTTGTGGCTCCACATAAACGCATGGGAAATGCTGTCGTAAGTCTGGAGTGCCTCTGTGACGGTGAGAATTCAATGAATAACATGGCTGCTCAGGATACTGTGAAATTAAATCAATCTTCATGTTGGCCTAGTTTTAAGTAGCTCAAGTTTATGCTTCCATCATAGAGCAAGAGTATTAAATTTTTTAATATACTTGATTTTGTAGAAATTTTATTCGTAAAATTGCTAACATAGAGTAGATTAAGCATGGTTGTATCGTCTGTCAAATTTTTTATTAAAATAATTAAATAGTAATTGTGTTTTGAAGGAAACTTGCATGAGATGTTGGTGGAATTGGAAGGAATGGGGGGTGGTGGAAAGTTACAGCTAGAGGTAAGTTTTTTTCTGGTGAAAGAACAATTTGATGTTTGATCAGAAAGAATTCTTCATTACCTTCCTTTATCATTAGGAAAGCTATATGTTTTTCAAATATAATTGACCATGTTTTTTGAGGAAATACTAAACTGAAAAGTTCTATATAAAGCTGCTAGTCCACATACATGGCTCTACAAAAATACTATGGACAAACACTTCATACCTCTAGAAATTAGTACCAAAATGCATGATCTTCCAGGGGCAACTCTTTTTATCAGAAACATAAACTTATAGTAAGGATACTTTTTGACTGATGAAGATTTTAGATATTCATATAAGCTCTAGCTGTGCTACAGATTTTGCTTGAAGATTATGGAAGGTTTCTGTCTGAAATTATCATTCAGCTAAGACTCTTGTTTGCTTATACTGGGAAAAAGTTGAGCTTTTCAACTGTTTGTGAGCCTTTTTTACTACTTCAGCCAAAAATTATGATTATGGGAACTGGCAAACCTCAAAGTTCAGGGGTTTTTGACAAGTCAGGTGTAGATAGAGATAACAATATCTATCCATCAGCATAAAAAAGCAGTGTCACCTGAGGCAATGTTTTAATTTTGTTCCTATACTATCTTGCATTATTTATTGTAATGCTTAGATTGAACCATCGAGTGCAGAAGCTTAACCCCTTATCTCACTTTTTTTTTTTTTGCATTTCTATTCTCTCATTTGTTTCCTCTTTAACTTCTGAGTCAAATGAGCTTCAACTCTCTGGAGTTTTCAGCTTTGAGGTTCCCTTTCTTCTTATTCTTGAAGGAATTAAAAACCTAACTAGGGGAAAAAGACGAAGGGAAGTTGCTGTATGATTTTTTATCATGCAGATGCGTGGATTATTATATTTTTAATTCCATTTTCATGCTACCTCTAAATATTTCAGTTTTATTTCCTTTGCTTTACTGATAGACTTGTTTATCTGTATAAATCCAATGGAATATTTATTTCCCAACCAATTTTGGTTATGTTCCCTATATTTTCAGGTCAAGTATAAAAGTTTTGAAGAAATTGAAGAAGAAAAGAAGTGGTGGAACCTCCCCATTGTTTCAGAATTTCTTAGGAAAAATGGATTTGGGCCTGCACTGGACAAATTTGTCCACTCTGAGGCTGTGCCAGCACGCCAGTTTGTAGAATTTGCTTTTGGGCAATTGAAGTCATTCAATGATTCCTATCTTTTGAAGAATCCTTCTTCAAACAGTAATGAAACAGAAGGTTCGGGAAAGTCTGAAAATGCTGCTCCTGTAATGAATATGCCTTCTCAGATGGACAATATTTCAGAAGCCTCTTTGAATGACACAAGCAGCAGTGAAGAGAGAAATATAGAGGAGATTTACACTGATAATGGTGTGACGCAAATTAGTGATTCTAAGCAATCTGATAAACATTTCTGGAAGAACTTTGCTGATATTATCAATCAAAATGTTGTTAAGAAACTAGGTGTCTCTGTACAAGAAAAATTAAAATGGGATGCATTTGACTTGTTAGACAAAGTTGGGTTACAGTCATGGAAGATTGCAGAAGCAGGTTATATTGAATCAGGACTGGCAACTCCAGAAGTTCAGGATGTTGATAATGAGAAAGCAAGTGGCTCACCTAGCATTAGCATGATTCAGTCTTCACTTCCAGACATTAAGAAAGTGACAAAAGATTTATTAAAGCAGACTGATTCTGTTTTTGGAGCATTAATGGTTTTGACTGCAGCAGTTTCTCAATTAAACAAGGAAGAAGATGCCACACAGCAAACTTCTGTTGTCGGAAAATCTGAAACCAAAGGAGAATTTTCTACTGAAGTTGAAGATGATGTGAGCTCAATGGACGATTCATTATTAAATGAAAAGGAAGCTGAGGAGATTAAAACAATCTTTTCAAGTGCAGAAAGTGCCATGGAAGCTTGGGCAATGCTTTCCAGCTCTCTTGGGCATCCAAGTTTTATAAAGTCTGAGTTTGAGAAAATTTGTTTTTTAGATAATCAATCTACAGATACTCAGGTGAGATTTTTTTCTTACCAGCAACGAGGTCACCTTCCTTTTATAGAATTCTAAATGAAAGTAAAAATGCTTATCGTGAACAATATATGTTGTAAAATGCTCTGATAACTAATAAGATGAAGCTGCAGGTGGCGATTTGGCGTGATTCTGCAAGGAAAAGACTGGTTGTTGCTTTCAGGGGGACAGAACAAGTAGGACATATGTCTTGTTTGCCCTAAGTGGAGTTGTTAATTAGCTCTCAGTCTAAATTTTTGATTGATTTTTTCAGGTGAAATGGAAGGACTTGCGAACTGATTTAATGCTAGTCCCTACTGGGTAATGTCAGAAGTTTATCCACCCTATGACTTGTTAAATGCATTTCTTGTTCAATTTTTGGTTTTTATTTTTTAAAGTCTATATATGTAGTCTGTTACTTGGCTATGCACCATAAAATTGGTTGTTTATTTGTTGGACAAGGGTAACCATGGGGAATTGCAGCAGAGGCTTGTTACATCATCATTTTGTACTATGTGCCCTTATCTGTTATTAATTGAGCTTCAATAATACAAAGTTTTAAAATGTCACATTTATTATTTCCTAGTAATGTTAGTTTTTATTCCAATTCTATAGGCTAAACCCTGAGAGGATTGGTGGAGACTTCAAGCAAGAAGTTCAAGTATGCATATAACTTATAGATTGTTTGTTGTTTCAAAATACTTATGAGATGCACAGATTTTCAATATCAACTTCACTTCTACGATTTAATGAGTGGTTTAATAACCTTTGCAGGTTCATACTGGTTTTTTAAGTGCATATGACTCAGTCAGGATAAGGATCATTTCGCTCGTTAAACTGGCAATAGGTTACATGTAAGTTGTACTTTTGCTTAAATGTAATTATCTTATCTTCAAGCATGATACTAATGAGGTTATGTTCAGTGAGATATAAAATAATGAAAGAGTTCAGAGAACTTGTAACGCTTGAGATACTTCATCAGCAGCTGTGAGACTAAGTGACATTGACATGTTTTCTTTGATAATATGAAGATTGTATATTAACATAGAGATAATATAACGCTGAATTTTATTCTCAAACCTGTAATAAGGTCCATGATAAGGGATTTTGTGACCATAAATGCATGTTATGTGTGGGGCAATTATGATGTTAACAGCATCATGTTTAACACAGTTTATCTACGCAGTGATTGCTTAATTGCATCATAGTTGATAGATATTTGAGATTGGAACTAGGTAAACAAGAGAATTAGGAATTCCAGGCTGTTGAATATGCTGATTAAAAAGATATATATATATATATATATCTACAATTTCGGCTATATTCCATGTTTGTGTAGTTGAAATAATCAGGTAGGTAAATAATAAGGAGCTAGTCTATCTTAATATCCTACGATAAGAATAATGAGAATTAGAATGTGTTATTGCAATAATCTAGTATGTCAATTTTTCAAAAGCAAGTCTGCATTATCAGGAGGGCAATAGCATAAGTCCTTCATTTCTACTGGCTGTCAATCACTCCCATTTCCTATATACTATGCAATATAAGGACAATGTGGGCAAATACATGAATAGAGGAACTGTGAATCCCCTGCCTATAGACTCTCATATCTTTGTCGACCTTGTAGCACCTTGATGTTGACAAGTTCTGTTTAGACATGACCATTCCATCTTGACTTGTCATAAAATGTTAAATGTAAGTTCTCGGTAAATTGTAAGTTGTGCATCTTGCTATTTCCCTGATTAAAGAAGATCATACTAGAGAAAAATGAGAGCGATCAAAGCTAAACTGCAAAAAGTAGATAACTCAAGGTAATGCTGAGAGTATTATAAGGGTCTTAGAAAATCTAACTTGGATATTATGATCAGTTTTTTGTGGAGTCTATTGATGTAAAACCAATCTATCAATATGCAATAAATTCTAGCGAGACTGGCAAAGACACTGGCATTTCTGTAAGGTTCTACATGACAAAATGAATATGTATGTTTATCTTGTATTTGGGGCTGAGACATTGGTGACTGATGGACCCCTAAATACAAAATGGTATTCTAGAAGAGCAAGGGAAGGAGTGTTGGTTAGTAACGGAATGACAGCTGGCAAGGGACAACAAGGCAGGGGTCAGCAAGGCAGGGGTCAGCAATTGGGGAGTGTGTGAGAGTTAGTTAAAAAAGGGGAAGTTTGTTATGTAGCTAAGGAGGTTGATATATAGGCAGTAGGGATTGTAAGGGAGGGTATCGAAGAAGAATATCTGGGTAACTTTTGGGGAGGACCTGACCCTCCATAGTCAGGGGGATTGTTTCTTTGTTCTTTCTGTTCTGTTTTCTTTTATTGAACATTGCCAGTTTGTTGTTTGGCTGGAAGTTATTCTGGTGTTTGAAAAACTGAATTGATATTGCGAATTGGTTTCCATCAGTGACATATATAACTGTAATTCTAGAAGTGTTTGTTTAATTTTGACATGTGTTATCAATATAAACTGATTACATTGTATATTTAATATCAATATGCATACACATATATATACATAAGCACACTGTCTATCTTAGGAAGCTAATAAACTCACATAAATCATTCTCATGATTCTCTCCTATAATTATGCTCACAGCTCACACACAATCCCTAATATACAGCTCATAACAATATGTTTCTAACTGTTAACTCCTCCAACTCGTTGCTTGATTCTTCTTATATATTCTTTAATCAGGTGCTTATGTCCTGTAACCATTTGTGTTGGTTCATGTTCTCTCTAATTTAACATATTTTGCTTTGAAAAACTTTTAAAATGATAAAAAAAATTAATCAAAGCAATTTTATGTAGAATTCTATATAATATAACACTTCTCTCTTGAATTTGCATTTCTTTCGACAATAAAATATGTCTCTCTTTTTTCTTTTTTCCTTGTTGCAGAAATGATAGTGCTGAGCCATCACAGAAGTGGCATGTTTATGTTACCGGTCATAGTTTGGGTGGTGCTTTAGCTACCCTCCTTGCCCTTGAGCTGTCATCAAGTCAATTAGTGAAGTGAGTTATTTAATTTCCTTGAGAAAGCTATTCCTTTGTCTTCATCCTAATGTATGCTCGCATGTGAGCAATTGTAATTTTTTATGCTCTTGAAAGAGTTCAACCTAAGCTTTGGTGGCTACCATCTAATTTCTGTGAACTAAAACCAACCAACACAACGTCTATTCTTATCTTGCCCAGATATCATCTCTAGGTTTATATACAAATTCAAATAAATTTCCATCCCAAACTTGCCGAGATTGTATCTGCAAGAATCCTTTTCCTCCATTATGCCCATTCAAAGCTGTATTTTTCCTTGAGTTGATTAGAATTTGTACCTCGATTATGATATTACTTGAATACCATGAAAGACGAGGTACCATTTTCATTGGAAGTGTGGTTATTAAAGCTTAAAGTATAGAATAAATTTCAAAACATTTATGTATAATGAGGAATACAGAAAAGCCTAGCTAAGACTAATATTTGACCTAAAAAAAGGATCTTAGCATATGTGATGAAACAAGTGAGTATGCCTTCAAAAACCTCGAGATCAAGTGCTTTATAAGTTGGCAAATATGAGTTATTTTTCTTTCCTGATTAAATGAATATCAATCATATATCAAGAAGTTAAATCTGTCAAGATGATGCAATCATCTAAAAGCTCCTGAAAGTCATTTTAACCCACTGTCTAAATTCTTTATGTCATTTATGCATTATGATTGTTTATCTTTAATACATGTCCTAGAGTAAATGGTGCACATAAATATTAGGTTTCCTATTCTGTGTGCATCAGGCGTGGAGCAATTACTGTCACTATGTATAACTTCGGATCTCCCAGAGTTGGTAACAAAAGATTTGCAGATGTCTATAATGAGGTAACAAAACATTTTCTGCTTTTCTTTCAGTTATATGCTAATTTATCATAAACTTAAACTGTGGATTAGCTTCCCTTTTTACTATGACTGCACGGACTGTTTAAGTCTTCTTCTGACGGACAATTAATAGTGTTATTGAAAGAAAATTACTTATAAACATATACTTGATTTGGCTATTCTCCCGAAAATCATAACCGGTTTGGCATAGATGAATAAGTAGACATTTTTTGACTTATGTGATACTTATAAGAAATGTATGTATCACAACTGCAAGTTGTATGGAACTTTTCTATAATATAATTCAGTGCTTGCAAACCATCTGGAGCTTGTTCGGAAAATAAACAAGCTTGCTTGAACACTTCTTGTGAGATTGACTTTTTTTTTTTTAGTTCAGTTGTAGCTCAATTTAAATTTAAATGAACGTAGTGCGAACCGTATGCATATATGTTAACTGGATTTGACTGGCGTGAAGCTGTAAATAGCAGTTTAACACACATTATGCAGATCTACGATGTCTAACTTGATAAAGTCTGTTGCATTTTTCTTATTTTCAATTAGGATTTTTTAACTGATACACCTTCAATTAATATTTACATTACACCTCCTGGATTGTTACATTTGCAGAAAGTTAAAGATAGTTGGAGAGTTGTGAACCACAGGGACATAATCCCAACTGTCCCACGTTTGATGGGGTATTGCCATGTTGCTCAACCCCTCTACCTCACAGCTGGATATCTAAGGGATACCTTGGTGAGTCAATTTGGTTAACTCTCCACTTTTTGCATTATAAAAAAATTTATCTATTAATAGGGTTCCAAATTCTCGATATGCTGTTTCAGTTTTTCTTTTTCAGTTCATAGTTCTAATTTAAGATAATTTAAAAATAAACCAGTTGAAAAGGCTTTTTCAGAAATAGTATTTGTTAAACCAAGTTCAACATTAAAAGATTTAACACTTTTAAGTTATGTTTGACGGCATTCATTCGAAGATAGCACTAGACAAATTTATTTGTCTAGACAACTATATGATGCTAGATTGTATTTGTTGTTAAGCCTGGACATTTGCACTTTGAAAAAACGGGGTATATTTGTTGCTTAATATTGAATTTACTAAACAATTTTTTATTGAGATCTTTAAAAAAAAAAAAAAAAACAACTTNCTATCTTTAAAAAAAAAAAAAAAAACCACTTGACTAGTTTTTTTATTTATTTTTTTTTTCTTTCCTTTCCTTCACTCCATGTCTTGTAGCTCACTGGAGTAGTTATAGCTAACGAATGCAGTTACTTACGCCCTTTGATCTTTGGCGTTCAGGAAAGTATGGAGGTTCTTAAAGATAGTTACCACGGAGATGTGATTGGGGAGTACACACCAGATGTTCTTGTTAGTGAAGTAGTACGTTTCTTTATTCACTTGATCATTTAATTCTTTTGGTCTTTCAGAGAAATTTATCTGAATAGCTCTGACCCATCAATGTTTTTAATTCGAAGAGTCGCATTGCCTAATATCTGTATCCAAATGAATGTTTTTCGAACTTATAGAAATTGAGAACGTTTTGGCAGATGAAAGGTGAGAGGGAACTAATTGAGAAGATACTGCAAACTGAGATCAACATATTTCGTGCAATTCGAGATGGGAGTGCCCTTATGCAGCACATGGAAGATTTCTATTACATCTCACTCCTAGAGGTACACTGCAAATTTATCAGTTCTACAATTAAAAAATTAGAATTTACATACGGAAGTTGTTCCCTTGGGTGACTGTATCCAGGCATGGCTGCTTTACTTTGTTCATTATCGGTTGAATGGGTCATATTATATATTTTTACCGGTTTTAACATCAAATATTGTTGCTTTCTTCCTCAGAAGGTGAAAAAGAGATACCAACCTGCCCCAATGTCACAGAACGATGAACAAAGTCGCACATCAGTCGGCTAACAAAGGTACAGATCAAGGCCAACGGCGGTTGGAGTATTCTGGGTGTTACTAGTCAGTGAGACTTCGATAAGATATTCTTGTACAGTCATTAAATTTCTTCAATATGGTAGTGTTGCATATAGCATACAGGGCCGAATAGGTGGGATTGTGTACTGTACATTTTTAATTATATATCAAATATAAAACTGCTGTCCCATTCGATCTACTTTAAATCAAAACAATTCTGATGAAATTGCCACAGCATAGTTCTTCCCTTTGAACACTTTTTCCTTTTTTCTTTCTTCAAGATGATTAGTATAACCTCACTATAAAATTTAATGACAATAAAAGGTTTAAATAACACCCTCAAATAGTGTTACAAGCAGTAAAATGTTGTAAAACTGGCAAAACAGATGGGATGCTCCTAAACGCTGATCCAACAGAAAACATCTTTAACTTCTGGGATGTTGCCAGATAAATATAATAAAGTTTTATGAGACATTAATAAGAAAACATTATACGTCTGCTCTACCTAAGACTACCCATGACTTTTTCCTATCTATTGATACTAGATATTGATGGCAACGAGAAAGGGTAGATAATTGGAATTGAACTTGACCATGAATGGACGAATGCAAACAGAATGCTCACGTGGGTCGGTACAAACACAAATGCATTTTAGTTGTAAATGTTCTAGTGAGCACGACTGTCCATCCCTTTGATGCAAGATTTTTCATATTTAATACAAGGATTATAAAAGCTTACATCGAGGACATACAAGTTGCCATTGACTTATAACCTATTCTAATCTGCTTAACACTTTCTTCTTCATTAGTCATTGTAGGTCAATCAATACTCTAAACACTAATATGATCCCACATTACTTTGTTCTGTGCAATTAAGAACATCCTAAAAGGAACGATATGATATGTGATCCCTAGTTGCAGTAAGGATTCAACCACACCACTTAGAAATCCATCTGAATATACCCCAGTTATAAAGAAGACACTCCAGATAAAGACAGATTTTCACCTATTGCTTTCAACAGGTCATCGCTACATGGCTCACCAGAAAGAAGAACTAAAGTCGAACAAAACAACAAAAAACAAGGACCAGGGACTAGTTAACATTTTAACCAATTCACGTTCCCTCAGGGTTTTCCAAAAATCCCTCCGCAGAGATCATCTCATATGTAGAAAGAAGGAAGAAATAAAAATGAAAAGAATCAATTCAAATTCCTTTCACTTTTATCATCCAACTCTTCCTTATACAGTATACCCAAAAGAAAACTTGACCAAAAATATCCATTCACATCATAACCAGCAACCAATGAACACCCTGATACCTGAATACATAAGAAAAGAGATCACACAGCCACTTCAGGCAAACTATGTCAAGGAGAACACAAAGCTGTTGTACCAACACATGCTAGATGATCAGCACAGCCCCCACCTGTATATTCGATTTGATTATTAGTAGTTTAAATCAAACACAAAACCCCATTCAATTCACCCTACTCATAAAATGCTTTAGTTCTGTCCTCATCAGTAAATTAAGACTTTTAGACTCATCCAAAAAGCCCAAAATCAGTACTAGAAGACCTTGAAACTCATAAAATCCAAATAGCAATACCTTTACCAACCAAAAACTGATATCCGAAACTATGGGAAATTTATCTATTCTCGGCAGTCACAATTAGAAGTTTTCAAAAACCAAACGTGTTGTAAAATTTTATCGAATGAATGACCTGCTAGAGCTGTCCTGCCCAAACACTCTCGTCTTGAATTAAATTACTACTCTATGGGTTAAAACCCTAAATAATTTGGATTGCTTGTAAAAATGACCCAAATTAGTAAATTTTGTTGATAATTAAGCCACTTCTAAAAAATTTTAGAAGTCATAACTCATTGAACACAAGGCTGTTGGACATCGATGGACTCAGATGCTCTACACATCCTGAGGGACGCTGTAGAGCGTGTCTTTCATCGAGCAAAAGTTATATCATCTAAATTTTTCAAGCTCAAGTCAAAACCCAAACGACATCCTTCGTTTTGGTCATTGCTGCAGTTTTTTCAAATAATTTCTCAATTAAGCCTAAAATAAGATGATATAATTTCACAATTTAAGCAATCATAAGAATACTTAAACGCCAATCTGATTAACTAAACATCGATATTATTATAAATTTATACTTGATTGTTATTATAATAACATAATCGAGAGTTTAACTAAACAGAACCAAACCCTAAATCACCAATACAGAGAAAAACGGCATCGTTTTGGGAGTTGAATCAGTTGATGTCGGTGTCATCAAAATCGTCCTCGAATTTGTTGAAGAAGTCGGCGTCGGCGAGCTTGTTCTCGATGGACATGACGCCTTCGCCAAAGATCTCGAGCGGGTCGACGTCGTCCACGTCCATCGCCACTGTCGATCCTTGCTCCTCCATGTCTCCGAAGAACTCCATCTGCATTGGTCTCATCTTTGTGCTTCTCCTTCCCTTCACAGGCCCCGACAAGACAACGAGAAAAATTAGACGAGAATGGGAAGTATTACGACGTCGTTTTGTCTGCTAATCTAATTCTCACCGCATTATAATTTTTTTTCTTAAAAACAAATAAATAAATGATTTTATAAAGGAATAAAGAGGAAATATAGTTTTATTATTTTAAAAATAACGAAAAATAATAAAATCCAAGGTTTTTTATTTTTTGTTTTAATAAAATAAAACCTTAATTTTGATATTATCCAATTAAGCTCAACATCACTTAATAAATGTCCTTCAAGTTCAAATCCAGTACGCCTCTACTTATCTAGCACCAGCTGCACCGCCTTACGGTGTGCTACACATTATATGTTCTTAATATTTAACTTAAGTCATGTTTAAAAAAAAAAAAAATCGTGAGGCTATTTCTACAACTAACGCAAATAATTCTGAGTTATAAATTAGATTTTATTAGACCGACTAATAATATTAGGAAAAAATTATAAAAATGGATAAAAACTAATGAAAATATTTGAAGAAAAAAACAAAATATTCAAAATTTAGATGTTGCACGTTCTATTGTCTGATAAATTAACAAAAAAAAATCAATAGCAGGTGTATTAATATTAGATAGATCGATAATATTAAGATGTTTAATGTTAATATTAGATGGGTTAATAAACATTTAAGATGTTAAACATTAGTATCCCATAATAAATAAAAAACACACTTAGTATCCCAAAATAAACAAAAAAAAACCCACTCTAACTGTTGGACAAAATCATGGTCTAAATTTTTAAGAAGAAAGTCAATTTTGAACGAACCCAAAATTTGAGGTCTTTTTTTATTATTTTTAATTCCTTAATATTAGATGGAACTAGGAAGACTATTCCTAAATAAAATGGGTTGAAACGGCAGCGTTTGTGGTGGAAGGCATGCGTTATTCTTGGGAAGCTAATCAAAACAAGCTAAATTGAGGGGGAATTTGAAAAAAACTAAACCCTTTATTTTCTTTGATTTATCTATCTAGATCCAAGTGAGTGATAATTATATCCCTACCTCCCTCTTCTTTTCATCTTTCGATTGTCTAATAATGATCCGATGAGTCCAGCAATGATTAAGTGATGATTTGGTAACCATCGACGATTTTGATGACGATATAACAATGATTTGGCGAGTCTAACAACGGTTCGGCTAATCTGATAATAGTCTAGTAATAGTTTAATTAGTTCGAGGATGATACAGTGAATTATTTTACGATGGTCTAGCCAATTTTTCTGTGATATCTAATAATTCTGATAAATGGTTTAGTAAATTTCTTAATGATTATCCTACAATTTTGGTGATTGTCTAATTAAAAAGTATTAGAGAAAGAAAGATATATTTATATATTATATATAGAAGAGTATAATGATCATAAAACTAGAAATAGATAAAAAAAAAATTAAAGAAATCCTGGGGTTTGGTTAGTTTTCAGGAGTCCCCTTAATTTTTTGGTTTAGTTGGTTATTTTCCCGTAATTCTTCTTCGGTATTGGGAAACCTATTTTAAGTCAAAAAATCTAATGGAGAAGATAACAAGAACGTGGCAAATGGAACCGCAGAGGGCAGAGTAATGGAGAATGTTCTCCTCTACACATTCCCTCAACAGCAACCACCCTGCAACTTCTTCCTCTTCTTCCAGTACAAAACCACTCACCTTCACTTCACTTCTCCTCCTCCTCCTCCTCACCATCATCACCTTCGTTTCTCCTTCACCACCACCACCCCCAGGAGTTCTCGCAAGTGGGACTCAAATGCCGAGACCGTTCGTGCCCAGGACGTCAACTTCACCTTCAACTTCGGCCAAAACGACGACGAAGAAGAAGAGGAGGAGGAAGAAAGCCTTTCTGAGAATGTGAGAAAGAAGAAGAGACGCTGGTGGTCTAAGAAGCCCAAGATAGCAAAGAAAAAGTCTCTGAATGTTTTCGAGGAAACCATAGAACGTATCTGGATATTCAAGGTAATGTAAATTCCTTTTCCTTTGTGTTGTAGACCAAATAAATTTATTTGCCTGGCTGTTTTGATGGTAATTCGAGTCTAGCATGCAACTTTGATTTTTTTTTTTTTTTTTTAATGTTGCGTGAGTAAGTTTCATGGTTGATTGATAGTGTTTATTGTCGTTCAAGAACAGCTAAGCTTTTACCAATTATGCACAAGGGACTACCTTGAGCAGCCAAGCAATATAATGCAACATTTTGAATTCCTCAACCTTTCTGGTAGGCTGTATTCATATATTTGTAAATTTATTAGATATAATTTTATCCCAAACAGATGATCCTGAGAGATTTGAATGTTTAACTTGTTTTTTGGAACTTGTAACTAGGCTCTTAACTACTCAATCCAACTCTTGTAGGAGCTTATGCTTTTAATTTGTTGCTACACCCTTCAAGTCTGTTATATGATGCCTGGTGAAAATTTCATAAAATATCTATACTTGTTCTCCGGTCATTAGCATCTTTTTTCTAGTTTCTTCTTCTAGAGGGATTTATGTTGTACTGTTGTTTTCTCACTCCTAGCCACACTCTTCATGGGTATTACTTAGAAATAGAAAGCAGTGTGAAGTTTGAGATGTTGATCGTTCTCAGTTGTACACCTAGAAGCTTAACTTTTAGGAGAGTGGTAACTTACTTAATATGCTACTGGAACCTCAATGGACCAGTGGTTGACCTAAACCATATTGGTATTTTTACTGTATGATTGACATCTGTTTTATCCTGAACTGTACCAATATTTTTGCCTGTGGATCTATGCAGGTTTTCAAATCCTTTGGTTGGTTTTCTCCGGCCATCCTCATATCATTTCTGCTAGCTAATGGTCCAAAAGCTTTTCTTATGGCATTGGCACCGCCCCTTGTGCTGTCAGCTCTGTATTTAGCATTTGAGAAGCTGAGGGAAAAGACACAAAACAGAACTAAACGCGGGGCCAGGATAAGGAGGACAACATCTTCCAGGACTGTAAGTGGTACTGAAATAAGGGAAAAAAGGAAAGAAGGCCAGGAGACCAGAAAGGCAAAGTCGGGAAACCAGGCCTGGGTGGGTAGTAATAATGGTCCATTTACGAAGGGCAGCCAAGACACGACAAGACCTAGCTTTGGTGGATGGGAATATCTGGAAGAAGGATCCATTCGGGGGACATCTGAAGTGGTAAGTGAATCACAAAGTACAGAGAAGGGGAAGTTGAGTGGGAGTGGGAGAAGAAGTGACACACCCTTGCTACTGAGACTGTTGATTGCTGTTTTCCCATTTATAGGTTTTTGGGCTAAGATGTTTTGGTGAATTGTATCCGGCAAGCATGAGCTTGGAGCGTCAGTTTGATTGATTTTGCTTCCAAGTGCTAAAGTTGAGTCTTCAATTTTGAAGTGGTTATTTGTTCTTGTTCACCACTTTCCCCTGCCTGTTGAGAGCTGAAGCCATGATCAAAATGTCCTCCGACCTGAGCCCAAATGCTCATTTACCACATTAATGATGGTTCATTCAATGATTCATATGTTTGAGCCATGTTTCTTTTCATGGGGACACAGGAGTTGTCCTGAAAGTTTTCACATATTCTTTTTCTCAGTGTCCTATTATCAATATGTAACACAGTGTGACATGTTGATTCATTTATACTTGTATTATTTGTAAGATATATTTTTTTGCTCAAAAACTTGAAAATATAAGTTAATTGCATATCCGGATGGATTACCTTTCCTTTTCTCTTCTTGGGGGATCAAAATGTAGAAATTTGGCTCAGCTAATGTGAATTGTCTTATCTTTATTTAGTGAAAGCACAGAAATCTGTTCTTATTGGCTTCTCTGTATACATGCTGAATTTAACACAGAATCTCCAGTCAACAACACACATTTTTATTCTCTCCTACTAGCTAAACTAGCCAAGGCAAATTTAGAATTTCATCAAAATATGAGCAGAATTCAAAGACTCAGTTGCAAACTTGCTACCTTGATTCATTTGTCCTTCTTAGTGCAGGAGTATTTCAAGAATGCTTTTCATCTCATGGCCTGTCGCACACTGGAATATGAAATGATAAGTTATTATTTTCTCCAAATTTTTATGTTGTCGTAAATTCTTGCCACTTTCGATTCAATAATCAATACTTTTGGAGGAAAAATTTTTAGTTAGAACGAATATACGCATCATCAGAATGTATATCTAAAATTGATAATCCCTAGATAAATGTTTTCGTAATTTTATTACGTAACAAATAGCCTATTTAAATTGTTTTCTCACCCAGAACTGCAGAACCGATAAGAGGAGGAACCAATTGTACAGTATCAGTATCCAACATTTGTGTACTGTATTGCTTCAGTTACCCAATGAAATGAAGTTGAGCTTTATAGCCATCCACCGGATCCATAACTTCAGTTACTGTTACAATTTTAACCCTAAACATAAACATTTGTGATTTGGCTATGGTGCATTGGATACATATAAAATTTCCCCCATATTAAAAGTTGTATATATATTATATTACAAAAAATTATAAAAAAGTTGTTTGAATATTATTTCTTTTCTACAATCCATATAGAAGTTATAAATGAATATACAAAAATTGTATGGTTAGTTACCAGTTTTTTATAACCGTTTAAATTTTATATATACGTTTACAACTTTTATACGAGTGGAATGACCGTAACATTTGACATGGCTTTCTGCATCATCCTTCTTTGAGCAAAACACCCCATCGATGGAAGTAAACTGTTTCAAAGGCATCTAAACAAATGCTCTATCATCCCTTTGTGCCCCAGAAAGTGAAACAGGGCAGGTGCTTGGGCTGCTCTGCACACGAGTGTGTGCAAGCAATGTCCTTCGTATTTCTGTCCCAGTGTCCAGGACAGTAATCAAAGCACCACGTGCTACGTGGGTTTCATAACAATTCACCACTCTTCCACCACGCTTTTAGCCAACGTCCACAGCAATACTCGAAACTGCACAAACATTGGGCATTATAACCCACGCCAACCAGCCAAACTATGAACGAGTGGCACCGTAATCCATGTCAGGCAACTTTCACCTTGACACCCCGTGACTCAGGGACAAGACGTCTGCTCTGATATCAATTGTGGAGCTCCTCAACTATTCCATCTTAAAAAGACCAGCCTATCAAATGAAAAAGGGTTTAATTACTTGCGCAAAAGGGTGATAACAATTTTTATCAAAGGCAAACATAGCACAAGGAATTCTCACTAATTTATAACATTTTGTATTTGATTATGGAGAATCGGATGATTTCTTCCTCACCCAAATGTTGAAACCAGTGTTAATTTTACATTTAAGAAAGAATTAATGAATCTTCAAAGAATGTTAAAACTATACATACAATTCTGCCATAAAAAAAAAAGGGTAAAAACTACAGGGATTAAAAGTAATAATGCTATCTTGAAAATAGTTGAGTTCTGTTAACGTGGCAAGCTGATGCAGGATCCTGAAGACAGCCACAAAAAGCATCCTCGTCCTTGGGAAAGGATGTTGGCAGAGGATGATCAGGAATAACACCAACCTACATAGAAGCAAGGCATAAGAATACTTAATACGAGAGATTGAGAGAAGGGCAGATGCTATGCAATCAGCTATAGACCTTGTCAATATCAGTGTGAGCAGGTGTCTCATAGCGAGCAACTGTAACAGCTAAGCCGGAGCCATCAGAGAGCTGAAAAACTGACTGAATTTTGCTGCAGATGAACACAAACCTCTAATTAGGAATATGCAGCATATTAATACATGATGTACAGGGAAAAATAATTACCCTTTCCCATATGTGGGTTCTCCAAACAAAATAGCACGTTTGTTGTCTTTTAATGCACCAGCTAGTATTTCACTTGCACTTGCAGTTCCCTTGTTAACCTGAGAAAAAAGTCAGAAGAGAAATCCATTGAACAGAGCTACTAGTGCATCAGTGAATGCATAGGCATTAATATTTTTGAAAATCAATTTTGTTTGTAAATCCAAAAACACATAAAAATGCATTTGGTTCACATTTCAACAATAAATGTTCATCCTCTACAATACCAGTACCAAACACATTTTCTTTGTTTTTGTTCTCAAAAAATATCTTAATTTATATTACTGCAAGTATTCTTTTATTTTAAAAATACAACATTCAACTTTTTGTTTTCATTTTACAAAACAATTTTGCAAAAGAAAGAAACTACTTTACCTAAAAACTTAAGATTGTAGGTAAGGTCTCGACATTAATATTTTGTCTCTAATAATGCCCTCTTGTGTGTACTTGCGTGTAAACCACATCTTGCACGCTTCATATAGGTCTTACAAGTGAGGCAAATACAACCAACTAATTGTTTTCTAATTATTAGAGGATTCGAACTACCATGTTAAGAAACTATTCTACCTAAAAGTTTAATTTGTAGGTAAAGGTCCAATGTCAATATTAAGCCTCTATATTTCCTAAATAAACACTAAAAACAGTGAAAAAGTTATAAAGCAGAGATTTGAAGGTAGGTATGTATTCTAAAAGGGAGCAGAAAGCATTCAATGTAATCAATTTTCACTGATGAAAACTTTTGGTATTTGATCCAAAACTCTTTAACATTCTGATTTAAGGTTTTTACTAGATTTCTCCTAAATAAATCTTGGTTCTAGGGGTGTTTGGAGTAAAATCAGTGCTTGGTCCATCGTGGTCAGTTGGGTATACTTATTTTTTGTCTAAAGCATTCATTTCTCACCATCATGCTATGAAATCCATAGAAGATGAATTTATACGTCAAAAAGAAAGGTATGATAACAGTGGAAAGTAAAAGTACCATAAAAGACGCTGGAAACTAATTTAGCAATCAGCAAAAGCACACCTAAAGCAGTACACATTTTTTAAAAAATAAATTTGAAAGGGGGATGATTCACCAATAAGACATCAAGAATGATTACTGCCCAAAGTTCAATGGAAATTCTGAACACCTATAAAATGCATCAAATGAACCTATTGGCCAATATATTTCTTAAACATCCAAGTACCATCAAGACCAAATTCTAAATATTATGGAATATAAGAAAGCATACCAGCACAGCTAGGGGTTCTGAAGCTGCTACTGCATCGCTTCCATCTGTGTCATATATATCTCGAATGCCACGATTATCACAAATATACACAATCACACCTTTATCTAACCTGAATGGCAACAGCTAACTTTCATAATTTGTACTACATGACATATGAAAGGAAGCAAGATAAATCTCTTGGACGAAATGCCTAAAACTAACGTTCTGGTGCTTTTCAATGACAAAATACACTAATAAAGACCTTGCAACTGAAGCTAGAAGATCTTAAAAGTTCAGTCTGAAAAACCGCAACTTAACAAAGCCAAAATCAGAAATGTGTTAAGGTACAAAAAAATAGGTTAGAGCATAAACAGTATCGTACGATTTTTACCTATAAGCTTAAGTTTTTCGGATCAAGAGATAACTTTACAGAACAGAAATAATATGAGAGTGTAGGGCATCTTATATATCTGACGAAGAAAGGACTCATAATATATAATTGTAGAGTAAAATGCAAAAGATGAGAGTAAAATATCCATAAGCAAGTTACTTTCTTTACGTAAGCTGAGGGCTTCTTTGAAACCCGCAACCTTGGTAGTCAAGAAATTTGTAGGATATAATTAGTTGCAAAGTAGACCCCATGAAAATTTGAACCCTTGACCTCTTGAGTCCTTTTATCAGCAAACCCAATACAATATGCAATACAGCAAATGCCATCTAATTTTTTTTTTTTTTTTAAAGGAATGGATTAGACCCAAAATATTCTTTGTATCTTAGCTACACCCTGATATCTTATCATGCTTACGAGTCAAAAAGTCATGAGAATAAAGAGATACTTTCCTGCTAAAGCAAGCTAATATATAAATCTCCTTGTCCTGAATCAAACAGTGGTCAGGTCAAGAACATAGCTTTAGTATCACATTTAATAAGAATACCTCTTACAACTTAGCCAATGTATGAGCTTAACTTATGAATAGTTTTAGGGGTTCTAATTATATATTGCTCGACTGAAAGCAACAAAATTGAAAATGTGCATTGTCTCCCAGGTTGTCGATAAACCTTGAGCCTAGACTAAGAAAGGAATTAACTAAGTCATCTGGATGATATTTCCAATATATACTTACATCAGGGAAATTATGTATACAATGAAAAGCATTGGAAAATAGCATTATTGAATTTATGTAGCATTTAACTGGAAAAGGCATCAAGAAACATTATATCACCGGTAGAAGTTCTATCAATCTTACCCCCAACAACATGATATGAAGTTGATATAAAAATTAAGGCACAGGATTCACTAAATAAGAACTTATTACTGTTTTAAATTGTTTATCATTATTCCGATATTTAACTTACCAAATCTTGGCAATTTCAATTCCTTCTGGGAAAAGACCACCACTGCAGCAAAATTAAGCTTTCAGAAAGCCTGCCAAAGGGCCAAGTTAAAAATTGAGCATGTTGAAAGTTAATCACCTATTATCTCGAAGATCCAACACAAATGCATTGACATTATTACTCCTTAAAGTATCAATTGCTTTCTTGACAGCCCCTACAAGTAAAGAAAAATCACATACAGTGAACTATAATCAACGCTGAACAATAAACAATATAATATCAAACTACATTAGCATAGCTAGGGAGAGATGAACTAAGAATTGGCACAAATTGGGGAACGCAGACCATGCATTTTCTTCCACTATCTATTTAAAATAATAATAATAATAATAATTAATAATAACATGTTTAACTTCATTGAAGGAAAACAGATTACTACTGCACATCAATCACTACTAAGTTTTCTCTCTCTCAACTTAACAAGTTTTGGGGCCTTGCAAGCAAATAAATTATTGGCCACAATATTTCGTACAACACCTTGAAAAAGCCCTGCATAACTGATAAATAATCTGCATCTCTGCTTACCAGAAGCATTTTGGTTAAATGATGTTAGTTTTATATATCCAACCCTTGTGGAATCCTTCCCCAAACCAGGAACTTCACATAGTCTTGACTTCACTGGATTCAGCGACACTTTCTCTCTCCTGGAAGGCAGCAACTGGTTAATTCTAATCTTTCAAATGTATAGTAAAATGCAGATTCTGTACCAATCAATTAACACCAATCACAAGAGCATAACTTAAAACATAATCGTTATATGCATATTCGCAGTAAGGCAGGTAAAATATGCACTAAAGCATAAAGAAGTACAAAACCCAAACCATACAAAATTATTTTGAGACATGCAAAATATTTACTCATGGAATCTGAACAAGGTTTCCATTGGATACGGAAATAACAATGTAAATTTCCAAACTTACATCAAAGCTAGATGCTTTATTTCAGGTCCACTGCGGATGGTTAATTCCACTGAACTTCCTTCAGGTCCCCTGAAATTCACTAGAAAAGCTTAGGAAAATCAATAGACAACTAAAAGGTAAAAAGGGGCAAAAACAACTGTGTGAAATGATAATAATAACAATAATAAATAGATAAATAAAATCATGCTAATAGAAATATTTCTATCAAAATTACAATAAAAAGTCATATGAAATGGGAAAGTCTCAAAGATCCCAGAAGTTTCTCATAACAATGCATTCAGAAGATATTGTGTGAGAAAATAACCATATAACCAGACATTAATCATAATGTTTATGACAACAGCCTATAAATAATCATAAATGTCTTTTAAGTAATGCACGGATCCATTGTAATAAATTATGCCAATAACTCTAAAGCAGGTGACATATAAACTGACAGCTTTAGATATTCCCTAAAGTTTACCATTTTCTTTCATGTGTGACTCAGACTTCATATTGCAGAATGAATTACATCACACTTAATGTTAAGGCATCTAGTGCAAGAAGTTAAGAACATCTTCCTAACTACACTGCCATTAACCAGTATATACACAATTACTTCTCTGAGTTCTTGGGCAATGAGATATTTGATAACCACCAGATTAAACACACTATATAAGACCTTAAGGACATCTTTCAAAAGAAAGAATGACCCTCAAATGCAAAACTGCCCAAAGCAGTATATTCTATGGAAGTGTTCCAAGGTAAAACACATAAGCTTCAGCATCCTCTATTCAATAAAATACCTAGCGACTGTAGGCTACTGCTCACAAAGAAAACCAGTTCTATCCATGTTTCTTAACCAAAATATCCAACTAAGAAAGCTGATCTGGCTTGTATGACTTATGAAATAAGAAACTTACTGCAACCTCTCCGCTGCATCATATATGCCCATGCTTTCTGTGCTAGTACCATCTATTGCCAGAATAATATCTCCAGACAGAATTCCAGCCCTATTTGCAGGACCTCCGGGAGCAGCTGAAATAACAACAAGTCCAGTAGCTGATCCATCAGAACCTGTAGGGTAGCCTATTGAGAGGCCTACACCCGTAAGAGCCCCTCTAGTACCAGACTGCCTTCAAAGAACATATTACCAAATTTAAGGAGGAATATCCAGATAAGCACAAATTCTTCCGAAGCAGACTTCATAAAGCTAGATTTTGTAAAGTGACTTCCATGATATCCAATCAAGAATGCAATAGATTAAGGTGTAAAAGGAAACAGACTCGTACCTGCAAACTCTTAAACTTTTCAGGCTCTAGAAACCGAGTGAAAGGATCATCCAATGTGGCAAGCATCTTCCTTATGGCCATGTCTGCATTGAAATACACCACTAGGACTTAGAAAGTTCGAACACTATAAATGATAGCTTTCATTAAAGCAGTATAATTTATTAGCTAACAACTATATCTATTGCCCCAGTTTACATGTTTGCAGATCTCAGTCAAGTTAACTCCAATTAAGGCTGTGATTGCAGAAGTATTATGATATTCTCCCACCAATAACAGTTGGAAGGCTAATGCATGATCAGGTAACAACATTGTTATAATCCACATATTAAGGCAATCAACATATGGAAAGCCATTAGAAAAAATAGACATAAAATGATACTAATGTGATTGCAACTCCAGTTACACCAACGTCATTTTACACAAGTGAGGTGCAGCAAACTATCAGAGGTAAGTGATTCCAGATGCTTCAGAGTGGGCAATAAACAACAGTGATAAATTCTTACAAACAAAAAAAAATCGTACATGTTTCTTCTCGGTTGTTCATTGGTTCATTTCGCAGTGCATTTTCTCTGTAGCGAAACCAGCTTTGTCCATTGAACGTTTTGTCAACATAAGCACGGTCAATTGTTCTCCATGCCTCTAGGAAGAGAAGATTCTCTTCACTGAGAGCCACTGAACAATACAAACAAGAATTAGGATTTAAAGTAAAAGAAAGGAACCAATCTTCCAACAAATTTGGAGCTACCCATGAATACTTTACATATAAAAGATAATCTTACAAGAGGGAGTCTCACTAACAGCAACAGAAATTGATGTCACAAGCAGCATAGCAACAACCAACTGCATAAAAAGAACAGAAACATGTTGCCTCACTCTCTCTGAACAATTCGTCACTCCTTGAGGACTGCTATTATATTTTACAGAAAACCACCCACAATGAGAAGAAAATTTCATTTTCAGTCTGCATACAGGCTGAACCAAGAACCCATGCTTAAAACTTCCATCAGAATTACTGCATCTTCTGAGGCAATTACCAGCATTTTTCCTTACGCACAATAAGAAACCCTGCAATTGAGCTTCTAAGGTCCTGACAGGTAGAGATTTCCATGAATGAACCTGCACATAATCCAATCAATATACAATCTAAAAACAGCATATTTAAGGACAAAACAATGTTTCCATTTCCACATTCATAAAGCAGTCTCCTCTAACATACAGTTAGACAACACAATCTCGTCTAGGTACAAAGACTAGGAAGTAAATAGACGTGACCAACCACCCAAATGCACTACCTAGATAGACAAAAGAGTATGCATACAGTTCCAACATTGCAGTACCAATCCTTTCCCAAGCAATGAGTAAGTTACAAACATTTTAACAACTCGTGATACATGGAAACCCAAATTTTACTAATATATACTAGGAAATTTGTGTTTTATCAACAAAAGAAATATACATATTTTGGTGTTCATTTATACAATAATCTGGATAGAACAATAAACCTGCATTGCTGTTACTTGGTTAGTCTAAGCAATTAAGGCATGCTTGTTTACCATAAAAACATTCACACCCCAATTAACAAAAGAAAAAACAAATCAATCAAAACAAATGAAACCCTTAACCCAAATCATTGGAAAGGTTATATACTCAAATTTTTGTATCCAAATTTATTGAAAATATTGACTGAAGCAAGCTCAAGAGCTAGTGAATTCACACTATGTAGTTAATATGAATTAGAAAGTAGAAAAGGAAAGTGTACCTTAGAAATAGTGGGCTTGAAATTGCTGATGCTAGAGACAGTGAAGTGAGAAGACAGGAAAGGAGAAGCAGCAGAGCTTGCTAGGAGGACCTCCATGGAGCTGGAGGAAAGGCGAGCCCCACAAATTCAGCTTCTTTTGCTTTTGTTATTTTCACTGTTATCGTTGCCTTTGTACTCAGATTTGGATTGGGGTCGTCTTATAAATTACAATTTGGGCTATGGCCCAACAGATTTATGGTAAGAAAACTGGACTCTCTCTAGATGCTTATGATTTTATATATATTTACAAATATAATGCTATTCTGACCAACAAGTTTATTAACATGATATTATTTACGAATTTTTTTATTAAAATTAATAATATAAAAATTATACAATAATGTCACATAAAATTTGTTTATTTGACTCTGCTCTATTTATAAAAAAGGTGGGATATTGTGATTTAAATATTTTATTTAAAATTTTATAGTAATTATTAATCATTCATCTATTCTTATTCAAAATAATTTAATCCTTTCAATAAGATTGTATTTGATTAAGTTATTCAACCCAAAAAATTAACTTATTAAGTGAGTAGTGTGTCTTACTTGTTATGAAGTTAAAAATAACGAGTAGTGATTTTCCTCTTTTTTTTTTTTTTTTTTTTTTTTTTGTTTTTTTTTTTTTCCTCTTTTTTTTTTTTTTTTTTTTTTTTGGTTTTTGTTTTTTGTGGACAAGATGGGCCATCCCCTTTGTGAACGCATGACTTTGAAAATAATAATTATCATCGGCGACGGCATAAAAGCACTTATTTTGAATGGCGGCTTTGTATAGATGGATTGACTGTTGAATCCCGTGACTTTTTCTTTGTTTTCTTTTGGAAGTAATTTAATTTGAAGTCCACAAAGCTGCTTTTTTCCAAAGTCCTCCAATGACATCGATGCAAACCAAACAACTCCCATCTCTTGCTTCAAAGTTGTCTGAAAGAAAGAATTCTTATTCATTCATTTGTGGCTCTTATTTAATTTGCTTAATGCTAAAAAAAGTAAAAGGGGCTCATTAAATTATTGTAGTTTATTATAAAATGAGAAAATAATTAACTTTTATACATTGATTTTTATTAGAATAATTTCATCTGCTCGACTTGTAACTATGGTATGGCAAAGTCTTCCTTGCTTTCATTTAGTCCAAAAAGATAACATCCTTCACTATATTAATTATAAGACAAGTTTTAAAATTAACACTATATTAAAAATGTCTAACACTAGAGTGTTAGCATCCAAAAAATAAAAAATATGTCTGTCCATCTGTATGTTAAACAATACCATAACATCTAAATTTTAAAAAATATATCTATCTTTCAATGTAGATTTTTAATTTAGTCAATTTTTAAGAATTTCACTGAATTATAACACAAATTTGGATTACACTATTGTATCTTATAACCACATTTATTAGTTAAAAGTAATTTTTAAAGTCAATGTAATAATTATAAGATTAAATGAAATGGAAGATTTAAAATTGTTTCAAGATGAACAAAGCTGACCATACTTTTGAGTTTCGGAAAATATACTCCACTACAGCTAAAAGAATTGACACCTAGTGAGTCTTTTCTTGCACCAATATATGGAAATAATTCATGTGTTTCACACCTTTTATTTTGATATTTATCTTTCAATTATTTTTTGTATATAAAGTACTTTTACATTTATTTAAAACAAGACATCAATTAGATAGCAGCAGTACCTACCAATCTAGTAGCCTAAATTACTATTCTATCAAAACATTGATCCAAGTGTGGATGAAAAAGTAGAAAGTGATTCATGTGAGACTGCAAAGTAGACAGCGTGATGCAATTCTCCACTTGGTGATTACATCAACTTGATGTCTCCTTCATGTTTCATCGTACCATGAAACATAAGCTCTTTTAATTGCTTTAGCTTCCCTAATTTCATGCCAGCGACACGTAATTAATTGAATGGTCATAATCAATAACTATATTCATTCATTAATTTACAATACAAATCAAGGTTTCATGTTCATCCATCCAATGTCAAAGTTTCATGTATACCAAATTTATACAAGTTAATATGACATTAAATAAATAATAAAAATATATATTAATATAAGATAAAAATTTTAAATACATAACATTTCCCAACCAATTAAAGCATCTCTTGAAAAGAGAAGAAGGGTTGGCGTAATTAATCACAAATTGAAATTATTGCAGTTGAAGAACGTGGGGGGAGATCATATTTATTATATTCATGGAATACATGGCTTTGTCTTGATTTTGCTGCAGAATTTGGTTACTTTTTATACCCATTTATTGTTATTCTTCAAAATAAAATATATATATATATATATATATATATATATATATATATATATATATATATATATATAGTATACAGATTCAGAAGGGTTTACTAGTCCAACTTAAGATTCTTCTCTTGGATCTTAAGTGATTCTGGTCCCCTGAGAATGGCTATCAGTCAAATTACAATAAATGAATGAATGAATCCAACAACGCCCCGATTAGTCTGTTCAAAGAAAGCTGCTGCTTTGGCTGGTTGAACTTGAAACCAGTAGCCACTTGGCCATTACAATCTCAAAATCAAAAGGAAACAAATACATTTACATTCAACTATCTGCCAAAAGCTCACAGTACCTTTCACAAATCAAACTAATAGAAATATTATACTACTAGAATGACAATATGATGGTAACAGTTCTTCATATTATACGAATTGAGTAATAAAAAGCAAACGTTGAAGGTCCAACTCAAATTCACATGCCTTTGATTATCTCCATACATTAACAACCCACTCACCCATCTCATCACCAACCCCACTATATCCCTACCCTACAATTCTATAATTTCTTACACACGGAACCTGGAAATGGAAATATTAAAGAAAAATAATGATACCCACTTAGAAAATTTAACAAAGATAGTCCTAAACTGCTGAGGGAACTGACGAAGGTTCAATTTTTCTCAACTGAATCGCTTGCTTTTGAATGTCATCTTCATCATGGTAAAAATAAGCAAACCCACCATGGCGGGTCAAATCCATACCCGCCATTTCATCCTCGGGTGAGATCCTCAGAAGCTTAAGCTTGTGAAGAACGAAGAAGAGGGGTCCCATTGTGGCGCTGACCCACCCAGCAATGACCAGAATCTGAATGATATGGGCACCCAAGAGCCTTCCTCCACCGCCCATGAACAACCCGTATGGCCGACCCGCTTTACCCGGGTAAACTTCGTTCACGTACTTCTCAGTAGCAAACAAAGCGGTGAAAATCACCCCCCATGCACCACAACCGCCATGCAGCTGTGCCGCTTCGAGGGGATCATCGAACTTGACCTTTTCAGCGAGCTTGTTGCAGCCAATCAACACAAGGGCAGCCACGAAACCGCAAATGATAGCAGCCCAAGGCTCTACCACGGAGCAGCCTGCAGTGATGGCGGCAAACCCTCCAAGCAAACCGTTGCAAACATCTGTCACGTTCCAGTGACCAGACAGAATTCTTTTCCCGAACAGGGTAGTCAATGCCGCTGTGCATCCGGCTAAGGTTGTTGTCACGGCTGTTCGACCGATTGCACTCCACTGACCGTAGAAAGCTCCAGAATCGTATGGGCTCAAGATCTTCGTGAAGGAGCCCGGATTGAATCCGTACCACCCGAACCAAAGCATGAAAGTGCCGAGAACGACGAGCGAGGCACTGTGGCCACGTAACGCGACTGATCGACCTGAACGTTCGAATCTCCCAATTCTTGGTCCTTCGATGAGTGCACCCCAAAGACCTGCGATACCGCCCACCATGTGGACCACGCCGGACCCTGCAAAGTCGATGACGCCGGATCCAAACAAGAGGTCATCGGCGTTCGTTGCACTGGCCCAGCCGTCGGGGGACCAGAACCAGTGAGAGACGACCGGGTAGACGAAGCCAGTCAGGAACGACGAGTATATCAAATACGCGACAAACTGAGTTCTTTCAGCGATGGAGCCGCTGGTGATCCCGGCAGCGGCGATGGCGAAAGCCCACTGGTAGAGAAAATAACTGTAATCGAAATTGACAGTAGGAAACGACTTGAGAGCAAAATTATGACGGCCGATGAAACCGTTGGAAGGAGTCCCGAAAGCGAAGGCGAAACCGAAGAGATAATAGAAGAGGCCACCGGCAGCGGCGTCGAGAACGTTGGTCAACATGATGTTCATGGTGTTCTTGGCCCTGACGGAACCGGCGCAGAGCATGGCGAAGCCGAGCTGCATGGAGAAGACCAAGTAGGCGGAGAAGAGAAGATAGGTGGAGTCGACGGCGTAGGTAGCATCACTAAACCTGTTGTTGATGGCTGCAAACTGCGAGCAGATGAAGTCCGCAGCTGTGTTACCGTTGGTGGTGTTGGCACCGATGAACTGGGTGAGCGTGGCCGTGCAGTCCAAGTTCGCAGCCATGGCTTGAAGGGTGAAAGCTGAAAGGCGAAGAAGAGAGTGTTGAGAGAGAGGGCGAATTGATGGAGAGTTTTTTTATAGTCAAGAAGAGAGTTGGCGGAGAGAATGTGAACAAGACAAGACTTTTATTGAAGACTTTTCCATTTCACCTTGTTATTTTCTCAATCACATAAAACAGATATCATATAATATAATTGATGGATTAAAAATTTATTATAATAATTAATTAAAATGATGATGTGATCAATTAAGGACTAATCCACCTTAATTTGAATTTTATTTATGCTAACAAAATTCAATTCAAAAGGAAACAATATCTTTACTTTGTAATTTTCGTTTAATGTAAAGATGTTATTTCCTTTTCTTTTGTTACAGAATTACTAAGAAACGTCAGATGATTGATAGGTGGTGGGGTCAGGATACTGTGTAAATTCAGACCCGGTTTCTCGGAAAAAGGCGCTTTATCATTTTGTCATTATTCAGGGATAAGTTCAAGCACGTTGTCCTTTTATTATTATTATATTCTCGTAAATATCTTAGTCAAAGTCAACTTTTCAACGCTCCACCGAAATTTTTAAACAGGTAATTTAATTAGATAGATAATTATGTTTTATATTTCGTAAAATATACTGATTTGCATAATAAACAACACTGTATTCATTTATTTTTCAATAAATTACTTGTTTCCTACTTTTTAATATAAAATACGATATCAAATAATTTTAGAGAATTATGAGAAATAACTAAAATTGAAGATGTGTTGAAAAATAATTAATTTTTCAATTTATATGATATGTCGACTTACTAATACCTAAAACACATATCTCATAAACCAATTTTTTCATTCTTTAACACTTCTCAATTGATAGATTTTCGTCGAAAAGTTATCTCACTTCTCAAATTCATCAAAAAGTTATCGGATAGTCGTCAGGATGTTACCAAACTTGAAAAGTCTATGTACATATATCTAGGAGAAATAAGCGATGATTTTATTAAGGATGCATTAACTCTATGATATTATAAACTCTCATAAATACTTACCCTTTATGGCATTGAGAAAGAAAATCTTAATAAAAGAGAATTATAGCAATAAAAAAATATTTTATTTTTATATTATATAAAATATAATATAAATCATATTAAAAGGAAACGTAAATGGTAGGGTTTAATTGTTGTAGACTTGTTGGTAATTGCAGCCCCAGATAGGTGAATCAATAATTTGATATAAAAGAGAGAGAAATTGGAATGTGAAGTTGTTCCTCGCGTGTCCGTCTAGAATTGGAGATTTGAAAGAGATGTTACAACACTTTTAAGTTCTAAACCTCTTCGTACTCTTGAGGTGGTAATTTTGTAACCGTACAGATCTTATCAATAAACGAACTAAAATTAAATATCCACCCTACAGTTCGGCACGCACCCATTTGAGTGGTCAATCTTGATAGGATTAATTAAATTGATTTGGACAACGTCTTGATAGTATTAATTAATAAATGGGTGGATACAGAAAAAACTTTGAGAAAATATAGATATAATCAAGTCTAGAGGATTTTTTTGAGACTAGTTGACATGCAAAAGATGTTTATTTAACATCAATCTATTACATAATTATTGATTAAAATAATTATTTTTATATGGGTTTTTATTTTAATAATAATATAATTATATACAAAAGCAAAAACAAGTTTTTTTTTTTTAATAGGTGTAAAATCTTTCAAAGAGATTCGAGTGGTTAAATTATTATGTTTGTGACAAAAGGACACCAAACAATTATTCTTAATGTCTAATTGTTGAACATTATCTTTGCGCCACCCTAGATAAGAAATTAGAGGACTTGCTACAAGCAAGTTTAAAGCACAAGCATATGCGCTCATGGAAAACTACTTCTTGTGGGTTGTGCTTATGTCAGCAAAAGAAAAGTCAATAGTGGATATGACCCAAATATCCTGACTAGGCTTCCAACTTCTATTTTCATACTAGGAAAAATACTTTTATAAAAGAAGCATTTTGAGGAAAAAAGTAATTTTTATGGCAAGAATCACTTTTTTTTTTTTTTTAATTTAGTTGGGTCAAATAATATAAAATAATAAATAATTATCATTGACCACTTCTACCTTTTCTCATTTTTTCACTCATATGGAACGTTTGCCATTTTTCTCTTCTCTCATCCTTAAGTTTTGAAAAAATCTCTTCTCAAGTCCT
>JANKKB010030054.1:0-15825 GCA_026225775.1 Bursera palmeri | reverse complement strand
ATTTTGGTATCCAACAACATACCCTCCAACCTTAAATACACAACCACTTAATTAGTTTAGTATTGTCCAAATTCTGAAAATCTTTACAACCTTCCTTAACAGTACTCATAAATAATAAATAAGTAAAATACTTACCTCTCCTTGGGCGTACCAGGGGTACCAGTTTGTCTTAACTGGTATCCCCAGTTTGTTAATGGCATACCTACTGCATGTTACAGGCAAAGCACCATCCGTGTCACCGCTGCATATTATGGTTGGTTGATTAAAGGCCGTTTTTCAACAGCTTGATGAATGTTTAAAAATTAATGAATTTATCCAAAGTGAGTTTTTCTTTTATTATTTTCTTACCTGTATATCCATATGCGGATCCCTCTTGTCATCAGGTCCTGAATGATTGGCAAAACTGTTAGCGGTTTATCTATCCATTGTCGATTTATTTCTCCTCTATAGTCAAACATATCGTCAAACCCAAAAAAAAAAAAAAATGTTAGTGAATTACAAAACTTTAACATAAAACCAGGAAAGAAAAATAAAATTTGTGTATAGTACTGTGCCTGCAGGATTCCCATGGATAAGGAAGACCAGTCACATTTGCATGAAGGGCGTTTTGAACTTGAGGAGTGTTCAAGTATCTTTTGGTATAATTTTCTGAGCAGGGATCGAACGTCGAAGCCTGTTTTCCATTTGCTATTAGTTTAGAAATTTACATTCTAGAAAGATCGATCTTACGAACAAGCAACAAAATTCCAAACTTACAGAATGAAATTTCGATGAAGAATTGCACAAGGGGGCATAGATATCATAGGAGTAGATGTTACCAGCAGCATCATTTGCTCGATTAACAAATTCCAAGCACACCTTATCTGAAGTGTTCAGAAAAGTAAAATCGCAGTTTGATATAAGTCCACGGTAGATTTCGTCAGGAATGAGGGCATGTGTCCAAAAGTAATCTACCGCCCCTTTGATTGTTGTTTCAAAGTCAATGTACGCGTTACCCATCTAATACATCAAAATTCCTTTAAGGTTCACATTAAGGCATTTAATTCTCATTTACTTAATATGTATGTATGCAACTTACTGCAATTCCTCGCAGATTGATTATGGTTTGGTTGGTGTACTTGTTATTATGAAGAATTGCATAAGCAAGCTGTGGTATGTAATGCCCTGCATAGCTCTCCCCAGCTATGAAAAATTCCCTTGTTTTGTACTCAGGAAATCTCTCCAACCAGTTAACAAGAAATGTATAGGAATCTTGGGCAGTTCTGTTATCTCCACTGAGTTTATAGTCTGAGGTTGCATTTGAGTAAGAAAATCCAACACCAGCAGGAGACTCTAAGAAGATTATGTTGGCATCTGGAATAATAAAAGAAACCAACCAAATTATACATTAGTTACTTTGATTTAGGGACAATTTTGAGCATAATTAAGAAGACTGGAAACCAGAAACTTACCCTTGTTCCATGCATATTCATTTCATTTAGAGATTACTAGAAACTTACCCTTGTTCCATGCATATTCATTTTCATATAGAGATTTGCCATCTTTGCTAACTCTAAATGGCCCAAGTTCCATCATTGCTCCCGCTCCAATTGAAGAACAACCAGGCCCTAGCCATCAGAACATTCAAGAAAGTGCAAAGAAAAATCCCATAAATATGTCATTTTGAAAATATAAGACCATCATCTTGCGTTTACTGTGATATGAGTGCTACGTTGGCCACAGCTAGATTCCCCAGATGATCCTTTCAGAGCATGAACAGAAGCGTACCTCCATTAAGCCACAAGACAAGTGGCCTAGAATCAGAATTCTGTGGTGACTCAACGAAATAATAGAACAATGCTCTGCCTGCGCCAGGATCCACAGTTACGTATCCTGAATACTGGTCGAAGTCCACTCCAGGAGGTTGTCCAGGCAAGCTCTTGATCCTATCTTTCTCTTTCAGTCCATCTTGAGGTCCAACATACACATCTAAATATTCTGCAGCTGCATGTGTATCCAAATCATGACCTATCAATGCATGAGCTGGTTTCTCCTTAGACAATTCCTGCTTTACGAATTTAAATGGATTGATATCAATCCATCCGTAACACTGACTCAAGCTTCCCAGGCAAAGGAGAAAAATCCAAATGAGACATATAGAATTTGCCATTTCTACAAGCCTGAAATGAGTTATGCTAATTTTGTAGATATCAATTTCTTAGTGAAACGAAAAGTAGATCAACTACGGTTGACGTCTCTTTGGAAAAGAAGAATAAATACAGTAAATATATATTATGTTGTTAGGATATTGAATGCTTTAAATTTTGACTTTAAGCATTGATATTTATTGGTAATAGTGCACCAACATGTTGACTGCCATCTGTATCAGACAAATTAACCTGAGTCCAGCTGTGTAGAGTTGTAATGAATATAAAAATGTGTAATAATATGACTATACAAAAAGTTTAATGGTTATTGTAATAAGCTAGCCAGGAAGTTCCTTCAGTGGGCAGCTTAAGTTTTGAAATGGTCTGTGATTAGGTTTCGACTGAATAATTTAACTCATTTACGACCAAGTCCAACTTGGAATTTTTTTTTTTTTTTTTTTGGTTAGTCCTTTCTGAAGTACTAAAAATATTTTAAAAAAGTTTGTGTCATAGACGAAATTTTAAAAAAGTATGTGTCATAGACGAATATATATGCAGTTTTAACCATACAGAAACAGAAATATCGAGTGAAAAGAAGTCTGAGTTCACTTCAACATAGTCCACAATTGATATTAATTATTTGGTTGCCCTTCTCTTCAAACTGCGGGGATAGCTCAGTTGGGAGAGCGTCAGACTGAAGATCTGAAGGTCGCGTGTTCGATCCACGCTCACCGCATTTTCATCTNTTTGGGCTTTTTACATTTGACTCTTGGGCTTCAACTAGTGGGCCTCATTTCATTTAAATTATTTTCTGTCTATGGGCCTTAGGTTTCTGTCTGTGGGCCTCTAAAAAGCTATTCGCTGTCCCTTGTACGCATACGTTCACTGTAAATAACAGACGTCACCTCACTGCATTTTCATGTTTTGGGCTTTGATTTCCTGCTATTGGGCCTCTAGTACTACAGCTAGCTCCTGCAATCCTTTGTATGCATGCAGAAAACTCTATGGAAGTGTAAAAACTTCTCAAGATCGCAAAAGATGAATTATAATGTAATTGATCCACCTTTCCTTGTAGAAGTCAGANAAATAACATTTTCTTAGTTCTAAGATTTCAAGGTACTTTCTTATAGGCATCCAATGAAGTCAAGACGGTTGATAGCGTTTGTAATTGTAATGGACAAGAAGAGTTGTTACTTTGAGGTGCAGATGTGTGGCTTCTTACTGTATAAACAATCATTAACCATTGTAATTGCGTTTGAAGGGACTATTCTATTCCAAAATCCAGTACTAGTAGTGCCTAGCGGTTGGTACTCTTTCCCAGAGAGGTTAGAACGGCTCTTGATGGGCTGCTGCCCATGGTCAAGTCCATGTCGTAATCCAAAAATTAAGGCACACACATTTCAACATCTTCTGCAACTGAAAGACAAGCCACTCAAACTTTTACTTCACCGCAGCCAGTTTTAGAAGTTCTAGTAGTTATTGTGTAGGAGTACTCATCCCAGTTGTTAAACTGAGAATTTCTTTCTAATTGCTAACAAGCAATAAATTCTTTATGAAGAATAAAGCGAATTTTGAGGGGGAATATGGTGAATTGTCATTGTACCTATAAGACTAATAAATATCATTTTAACTGCGCTAATTGATGTGTGGAAATGGGTGCAAGTGCAATCAAGGCTGGAGTGAAAGGGAAACAACGTTGATTTTGGGTAGTTTAGATTACTAGAATTGAAAGTGAAGTATATTTATGACAACAAGATACGGGGACCAATCCATTAAGAAAAGCTGGCAAAATCAAAACAAAGATTTAAAATGACAATGACTGGACTATCACAACTTACACAGCTTCCTAGTTGTTTTATCTGAGGCTGTCATATTATCTGTCTTTGCCCTCAATGTTTAATGTTTGGACTCCCCCTGTAGTCCATTTTTAAGTCTATGTGGTAGATCCATTCGTGGAAGCAGTTAGGTGATCCAATTTCCATGGTTACGGCCTTACAGGACTGGTGGAAATTGTCAAAAGTGCAGCCTCAATTGATCTTTTATTCTTGTTTTATATTTCTCTCCGTTAATACTTCTTTCTTGGACCATATTTAATTTACATAGCAATCAGGAGAGCGACTCCTAAAGATCAAACACCAATTGTCTAGTGTTTGAAGGAATAAATATTTGTGCGTGGCAATTCAAGCTTTATATTGGTTATAAATGAATATGTACCATGCATGGTCATTGATTTCTTGTCCTGGAACTAGAAGACAAATCATGAGAGGAAGATGGCGGCAAGGTACTCCAGCTGGCTACCTAATCGGCAACTCTTGGTCAGCTATGCATGGGATGGGATTATACTGATTTTCTTACAAGAGCGTAAAAGATCTTGCTATTCCTTTCTTTATTGGATGGAACCAATTAATATGTTGATTTTACATCAAAGCACTATAATTCAGCTTTATTATTCAATGATGGAGATTGGTGAGGGGATCTTTTCAAATCATCCGGTTGGGAGGGGGGCAAAGTTAACGCAGTAAAATAGTGATTAACTTTACAAAAAACTTGGGGACCCCGTCCCAACCAAAGTGACTTTGGCTTTGGCTTTGATTCTTTCCAGGAAATGTTAAAGAGACAACTTTTAGCAAGTAGCTGCATTTGCCCTTTTATCAGGAGTACTGCACAAATCTAAAGTAGTTTCTATTTTCTATTTAGGCCAGACGCCCACATAAAGTGAGACTCGGAAACCCATGGATAAAGAGTCACTAGCTTCCAGGGATTGTAGGACCACCAAAAGCCAGTGCCAGCTTTTGACCTTCACATTGTGGGTAGTCTTGGATTTCTCCAACCTTTCTTTCATGCCCTGGAAACAGCAGCATGCTGCTAAGCTAATTACCTTAATTAATTCTTATTCAAAAACTAAAGTAGATTTTCTTAACAAAACTTGTTAGCTCAGCAAAATAATCATCTCAATGTTGAATAACTGCATAAGCATGCAAATGTACGTAGTATATATCCTGGAAACGAAAAAGGGATAAAAGGAAAGGTGAAATTAAAGAAGAAAAAGAAAGATGAGGGTAAGGTAATAGATGAGCTTTACTGAAAAAGCTGGTAGACTGGTACAATCATTTTAGTGGCATGACGATTGAGTCATTTCATCATCAAAAGTCCCCACAATGAAAAGCTTTAAGAGCCATTTAAACCATGCACTTTATGTAGAAGACATGAATGGATCGATATCTTTGAGCAAGAAATCAAGAATGTTTATATAGTGGGGTATAGTCCTTATGGAATCCACAGAACAATCATGGAAAGACCAAAGCTCAGCTGCTAATCGAACATCTCAGACTCTTTAAAGAAAAACTCATGTGATGCTACCAGAATTTTCAGCTCTAAGCAATTGATTTCAGGTGGAAAGTCACATTCTCCTTGCCTTATTACCGATTCTTTTGGTCTCTACCTAGACCAACGTGGGTTTGGTCTTTTTGGGGTTTTGAACATTTTGGACTTGGACCTACCTGGCATCCGGCTATTCACATTTTACTAAATTTTATGAGCAATAAACCCAACTTCTTTGCTTCTAATGTAGATTTTCTTATCCCCAATAGAAGTGACCCATGAGCCCTCAACTAATCACACTGTAAAGACTAAAGAGTGGCTCGAAGTGCTTGCCTTGTCTTTCACACAGATTAAAAAATAAAAATAAAAAAGTATAGGTGGATATGTCTGCTACTGCTGGATTTAATTAGTGGTTGACGAAAGTATAGAAGGAGATGTGAGTTCTTGGTAGGACCAAAATGTATTGTTTTGTACTGAAATGGGCTATACATGCCTGCTAATGGAGTCGTACCCAGATGCCAAAAAGTCAAAAACCTCCCTCGTGCATGTTTCAACTTCGGAACCTGCATCTCCCCACTTGGAATTCACCACTAGTAGAAAAAGTCCCTCCAATAATTTGCTCTTGTTATTTCTTTTGACGTATTTTTCAAGTTTATTTTAATAAACTTGATGTATTTGATTTTTTTTTTTTAAAGGAAACAACATAAGCAAATTATTCATAATCTATTATTTTAATAATGAATATTTACAAATAATTAGTTTTATTGTTTCTCAACAAATTATAACGAATTCTCATTTATTGGTTATTTATTCTTGGTCAAACTTACAAAAAGACGAAGGAAGAGCCAGAGAATCTTAAATCTAGATTACTCAGACAAATAATTCAAATACATTTATAGAAAACATCCAGCGAAGATCTTTGTTTACAATAGCAAAACAATTGAAAACTGTTTACTGCTCCACTAGAAGAGGTAGCAGCTACCATACTATAAAATCAAGATTTCGTTTGCAATGGCCATCCAAAACTTAACATTAACAAACCCACAAAAAAAAAAAAAAAAGTTATCCTTCTAGTATTTATTCTTTCCCTGAATTTAAGCTTTAAAACTAAAAAGAAATAAAGGGCTTTTTGAGATGGGTGAATTGAGAGTTAGATATCATTTGGGCTATTGTCTCCTTGCCTCCATGAAACAATTATAATTTAGAAAGACAACTTTTAAGCCTTCACTCTTTACTGCATGTTAGTAAAGAACTGAGTAACCATTTTTTTGCCACTTTGTGAGTCATTAATGGGTAAGCTGAAAAGAAAATTAATTCAATCTTCAATTATTCCGTACTCAATACATCTAATTATTAAGATTTAGCAGATGATTATTATACTTCACCAGAAGAAAGGTCAGGTTGGTACCAACTAGAATGAGGAAGAGAGGCTAATAAATCTGTTCCTGTTGGAGCTTACTGGCAAGTGATTTTACGAGAATTCATTGAATGGAATCAATTGCAAAATCTTCTTGTGCATAGAAATGATTACTTTTTTGACATAATTCTTTAAAGAAATAGACAACTAACTAAAGCAATTAGTCACCATCTTTTAATTATATTCCTTTCCTATCATCTTTCTGTTTTTCGTATGTTCATTCAATTTACAACAATGTTAACATAGCGGCAAGAGCTTTGAATTAGTGCATAAAGATAAGTTTTGGGTCGTCTCAGTTTCAGTTTTGAGAATCAAGGAGCCCATAGTCAAAGCATGAAATTGGAATCCTGATATGACATTGATTAGGCAAGAATTATTTCTTAATACATGCAAGTTTGGCTAATTATCAACACCATAATCAACAGCTAGGTAATATGATTTAAACATTAATGTTCAAATCAGGAGTCACTGTCACGTGGCTGTGGGTGATATGCCCATTGTGCATTTATGCTTAAATTAATAAATAAAATAACACCATCCTCAACAGCCATTCCATGTCATGTGTGTATATCCATCCATCCTCTCATTTTCTGAAAATAGATAAATATACAAAGCAAAAAAACAAGGCTGTTTCTTTCACAGACACTGTTCCTTTAAATAAGTTTATAATTATTTTGATGAGGATAGATTTGAGGAAAGCTTAACAAGAACGCCAGACATTGCACGCGACGTGGGGTTATTATAATTCCTTATTCTTTTTTTATCTTTTACTTTTTTTTTTTTCTGCATTGAAAAAAGTAATTAATTTGCTGTATTTATGAAAAGATATTACATGGAAGCATCCCATAGTTCCATTGCATTAATTGTTATTTTGAAATCTGGATCACTTAATTGAATATTTGGCTGAGAGATAGTGCTTTGTGTCTTCGCTTATGAATGGTTTACACACAGGAAAATCTACCTGGGTTCACATTAGCCTATCATATTACAGAATCAAAACGAAAAATCGTCCTTGACCATTGAATCTAATAGGAGAAAGTCCAGAAGTCCAAATGAGGAGTAATTTATCAAGCAAGCTGTGACACAACAATTAGATCAATGACATTCTATAGAGAGTATGTGGAAATGGAACAAACATTTACTCACTATGACCATTTCAATACTACCAAATCAGTTTAGAGTGAATTTGAAGTATGCAACTATTAAGAATACAATTAACTATTGATCTATGCAAAATAAATGTCAAATCTCTCTGACGTCTTAATTAAATGTTTCCACAAAAACAAAAATATGTTTAGTTGGCAAGCATGTGATCTGGGCAGCTTTTGCCTTCAAATACCAGCCATTAAAGTTATTTAATTTCCCCACTACACACTTGCACCACCGAGACCACAACCCTTCGAAGCTATGATGAAACCTTTCTTTCTGGTTCAGAACACCTTGAAGTTGAAGTCAACCTGTAAAAATTGAACAAGGAAAGACTAAAAGAGGTTCATCTCCAGATGTCGCAAATACAAAAGCGTAGTGTTAGTAAGTAGAATGTAAAAGATATTGGTGGTGCACGTTTACTCATGATGACAGAGAGTGAAGGAGCATAGATCCCATAGTGGGTCTGCCTGCGTAGAGTTGCGTACGGTGCTATATCTTGTACCAAGATTTCCTTTTTACAAAGCCAACCGCTTCACCATTCACTTGCCACTTGCCACTTGCCACCTCTCTCTCTTTCACTCTCAACTTTAAATAATCTCCCGACCAGCATAACTGGATACATATATACAGCAGTGATCTCTTTCAGCTCTCAAATTCTCTCTCTATATCATGAACACATTTTACTAAAAAGAAAGAATTTTGTTGGTGATGCTTCTTTTAATGATATTTACTTGGAGATATTTGTGTTTCTCTGGGTAGTACTATTGGCTTTCTGCTTCACAATGATCGAGGAATGCAGATATCGGAGTTGAAGTCATTGAATTATTGATGGTCTGAATATGGTTTACTTGTTATGAATGCAATTCAATATGATGCGTTTGATTATGTTTCTTTCGAATTGTCATCGGTACTTCATGAAGCTGTTGTTGTTGTTGATGTTTTGTTGGAATTGCCATTCACTTGCAGAGTTTGGAGATTGTTAAAAGATGAATACCAGAGTCAGGAGTACTACACTGCAATCTATGAAGACTCCAGCCAAGCAAGAAAAAGTAATCATAGATGAATCAACCTTTAATCAATATCTAAACTGGGTCCCGTGGTTTAGAATGCATAATTTATTACTGTTCTGTTTTGATGAAACGTTTTGAATGCTAAATGCTCTGAACCATGAAATGTGGAGTAATTATTTCCATTTGGGTAATATTAGTTTTCACTTGAAGGGTATGGCTTCAATTTCGATGAGGAGGCTCCAGAAAGTGAAACGCTCCCGGAAATTTTGAAAAAGTTGGCTTATTTCATAAGATTCCGACATGGGTTCAAATTAAATCTATATAAAAGCTATTCTCTTTTCTTTTTCTTTCTCCTAAAATTTGAAGATGATTAGCTTATAAATTCAAATCTCTGTTCCATTGAAGGAGAAGCTGGGAATGCGGGGGAGCAAGATAGCAGATGCCACAAGAAAGGCAACCACAACTCGAAGAGCCTCTAGCAGAGAGAGAAAAATGGCTTTACAACAAGATGTAAGCACTTTTTTCCTTTTCCGGTTTTTTTCATTTAGTCATATTACTATTTGAAATTTTGGTTTCTTGAATTGAATAATGATGTTCGAAATTGGAAATTGTTCAGGTTGATAAGCTGAAGAAGAAGCTTAGACAAGAAGAGAACGTTCACAGAGCTTTGGAGAGAGCATTCAACAGACCTTTGGGAGCTCTACCTCGTCTACCTCCTTATCTTCCTCCTTCTGTTAGTAATTTACGATTCCTTTGATTCACTGCATTCAAACTTTGTCATCCATAGTCAATCATGTTCAATTACAAGAAAAAATGCTCCAGATATAAATTGTGTATATAAAGAGGTCTTCATATTAAAAAAGGGTGAATTAATGCAAATATATGATACTTTGATTGTCTGCATAATTATTTGGACGAGCTTTCATGAAGTTTTTTATATTTGTAGACAAAGGAGCTTCTGGCAGAAGTAGCTGTACTGGAAGAGGAAGTTGTACGGCTCGAAGAACAGGTAGTGCATTTCAGGCAAGATTTATATCAAGAAGCTGTCTACATTTCTTCCTCCAAAAGGAACATGGAGAATCCAATCGATTTGCGTGATCCATTCGTGAAGAAGAATTTTAAACCAGAACAATCCAAGTGTTTAGCTCAAAATGTTGGTGAAACCACGATATCCACTATAAGGCAATTGGCATCTCTCTCCAGTAAGCACCCTATCAATTTTCGAATCCACTATGCATTCAGTGCATGAATCTACTTAACTGGTATTGAATTATAATCAATTCCTGAAACTTTATTTCTCCTGCTCATATATTAGATGATGTGAAGGGCAAAGAAAACGAATCGTTTACAAATTCTATCAAGAAGAACAAGGGATCCTCTGTCCAAAAAGTCCAAAAACTCCAAACGGTCAGAACTCCTGTAAAGAGACCTCTCATTGACTGTAAACTGGCAGACAAGCATTTAGATCCTCAGAAAAAACAGGTTTGTGCTTAGGTTTCTTTTGGCAAATTATAATGGATTTATTTGCAGTGAAATGAATGAATTCTCTACAAATGCTCAGGTAGAATGTCGAGTAAGAGACCCAGATAATGCAGAAACAAGAACCATTAGTGTGTCAGGTGAGAAACTATGTGGAGATGATAGCCCAAACAAAATTTCTGAGGATATTTTAAAATGCCTATCAAGCATTTTGTTAAGGATGAGTACAGTTAGGAGCAGCAAGGGCACTGCAGATACTTTGCCTTCATTATCAACAGTAGCATCACAGGAAGGCATTGATGGAACAGAATTTCGGGATCATTATGGTATCTATTCACAAACTGGAAAGAGAGATATTGGTCCATATAAGTATTTACTTGCAATTGAAGCAGCCTCAATCAATCCAAACAGAACGTCAAGTTCTATGTTTCTTGTTCGTAGATTGAAGTAAGTTTTTCTCCTATTAAAAGTTGATTGATTTCTAACTTTCTTCCTGATATTTAATAAAACTCTTGGAGCTAATGTCTTTTTGGTTTCTGAATTCTTAGAATCCTTCTTGGCAAACTTGCCTCCATCAATTTACAGAACCTCACCCATCACGAGAAACTTGCATTCTGGATAAACATTTACAATTCCTGCATGATGAATGTATGTGAACCTTTCTTTAAATTAAGTAAAGCATCCAAACTGTTATATTTATTCAAGAGTTTCTAATATATCAAGTTTCAAACCAAGTTAACTACATTCTAATCTATGTTTGTGATACTTTATTTTTTGTTTATTTTTCAGTTTAGGGGTTATTATGTTATGTCAAGTTTGTTTTTTCTACCCTTATTTAATCAAGGAAGAGAGCCAAGTACTAATACTGCATTGCTGCAGGCATTCCTAGAGCATGGAATAGAAGAGAGTCCAGAGATGGTTGTTGCATTGATGCGAAAGGTACGGACTGAGTAGGATTTAACTAATGTGTATCTCCTGTGCTATCATTTTAGCATAAGTGTAATAGATGATCAAAAATATGTCCATAAAAGGCAGCTTCATGTACAACATTACAATCAATAATTTATACGGTTCCAATTCCTATTCTCAGGCAACAATAAATGTTGGGGGCCACTTGCTAAATGCAATAACCATTGAACATTTTATACTCAGACTGCCTTACCACTCGAAATATGTAAGTATTGCTAATTTCAACTTCCCCTCTGCAAGTTTTTTTCAACTTATTAATTAAGATTTCTCCTTCAACTTACCTCCAAGTCTCAACAGACCTTTTCAAAGGATACAAAAAACGACGAAATGACAGCAAGGTGCATATTTGGATTGGAGTTATCTGAGCCATTGGTAACATTTGCTCTCTCTTGTGGAAGCTGGTCCTCCCCTGCTGTAAGTCCACGCGTAGAATTGATAGGTTTGATTTCATTATCTACTTTATTCCACGTGCATTCTGAAATAATTACATGTAGATCTTCAGTGGTCCCAAGTTAATTGAAACTTTATGATTAACTATTCATCTACAGCGCTTATTTGGTTCCTGGATTTAGGATTTATCATAATAATTCTGGATGTCTGTAGAAGAATATTTAATTATTTGCTGTACCCTTTAATTTCTATATCACCAGTCTGTCCAGGCCTATACTTACTAGTGATTCTGGAAAGTTCCATATGTGATGCCATTACTGATTCATGACCCTGCTTCAAATATTAAGGTGAGAGTATACACCGCATCACAAGTTGAGAACGAATTAGAAGTTGCCAAAAGAGAATACCTACAAGCTGCAGTTGGCATTTCACCAGAGAAATTTGCAATCCCAAAGCTATTGGATTGGTACTTACTTGACTTTGCAAAAGACTTTGAGTCATTGCTCGATTGGGTGTGCCTTCAGTTACCATGTGAACTCGGAAAAAAAGCCATCAAGTGCCTTGAGAGAGGAAAAAGTGCGCCATTTTCACAGTTTGTTCAAGTTATGCCATATGAGTTCAGTTTTAGGTATCTTCTATTCAAATGAATACTTTTCTGCGTGGTTTGAACTTCTCTCGAAATGGTTGTAAGGGTGTTGGAGTTACAGTTTTGTACACAGCTAGAGAATAGTTGTTATAATTAAATGTATAATCTAGTCTTTCTTGTAATTAATTGTAGGGGAAATGTTCCTTCCATCATGCGGTTCAGCATGTAACTAAGCATTGCAAAGAATTTTATACAAAAACATGATTCTTGATCAATCTGCTTTACAACACTTCTTATTAGAATTTATTTCGATATAAAAAATGATTCTTGATCAACATTTGGTTAGTGCCATTTAAATCACTTAAAAAAAGTAGGTGAAACATCGAGACATGCTGATTAGACCCCTCTAATATATGCAGTTAAAAAAAGGAACAAAAGTATAAATCATAAGTTGGGAATAATCTGGCTTTAACTTTTAGATTATCAGCAAGGATGAGTGGAGTGATTTAACTTGAAACAGAATTGATTCTGACTTCCTTCCAATCAATGAAAGATGGCCAGCTACATTAACAATTAAGACAAAGAGAGGGAAGTTTCATTGAAGAATATTAGGTGTGAACACTGACAGCCCATTACTCCCCGGGGCATTCTAATGAATAGTGTGCATTGGGACTACTTACTAAGAAGTGACTGAATTGAAATCTTTAAACAAATTACCAACGCTCAGCCTTCAGAGAAAGCTACTGATGCTAAGTAGCCAACCAATGGCAAACATTATGGCTTTGTGGTCCAAAAGGAGGGTGGTCACTTTCCTAAGGCATCAGCCATTTAATCGATGATCAGCAGAGTTTGGTCAATGTCCAGGCTGCTCTTATACCAGCTTCCATGATTAGTTTGAAGAAGCAATACTATTATAATCCATAATTATGTGCTTTGCCAAGATGTCCTTGCTCTTATAAATTGCATCAATATTCACAAACACTATGTGCGGATATGTCTTTGATAGGCTGATCTGTGGGAGAATGCTTGATTGCAGTTTTATATCCCTTTAGAAGAATGCAAAAGATTTTTTTTTTTTTTTAATGTAATTTTGTGCTTTCCCATATATTTCCTGATGGATAGGGGAATGGTCACATAAAAGCATGACGGAGCAAAAAATGGCTAAAACCAAAACCAGCAATTAGATGATTGATACAATAGATAAAAATTGTTCATCAAGCTTCATCAGGCCGGTCTGGTCCTGTTTTGCAAAACAAAGCCTAGGTATGGCCCATCTGCTGAATCAAAACTTTGTCTTAGGCTGAAGAAATGGATTGATAAAGTAAAGTGGTCCTAACTTCTGTCTCATAATGAAGGAGCATAAGGGCCTATCTACCAACTATATCAAGGTAAAGAACAAGCTGCTTTTTGTAAATTGACGTGATTCACAAATTACAAAAGTTAAAGTCTGTATATGGTGGTTGTCGTACTTGGTACTTTTGTTTTACCTATATACACTCTGTGGTTCGAAAACATTGCTTGAGCCATATCTGCTTATGTTTTTGAGGTACCTGATTACTCGTTCTCGGTTATGGTTGAATGAGAGGACTTCGAGGAACAGTTTTAGCCCTGTCCAGCCCAACCACTACAAGAAATAGATTGGTCCAATCCAGAACTATTCATATGACTAGGCCCAGTGCAATTTTTGGCCCAACAGATGATGCTAGAAAGTGCTAAATAAGAACTGGGAGATGGAGCCATGCAAAGGGGTATTTGATCTACAATGTGAGGTTCAAGTTTGTATACAATAGTCTGTAAGGATTTAATATAAACGGCGAGATGCAGTCATGGAAGGGGACGAAAAAGAGGGAGATTAGGCTAACAAACCACCTAACCGTTGATAGACCAGTCAACGCTGGCGGCATTTGTTTAATAAGTGTTTTAATTTAAGCATCCGTTGAAATATTTTTAAAAGCATATTTTCGCGCAATCGTTTCCCATCCCTTGTTCTACATATTCTATTTAACCGTCCAAAATCTAATCCAATCCGATCTAAACTAATTTATTTGGTTTTGATTAATTGATTAGATTTAATTATAGTCAATTATTTAAAATGCAATTATATTGGATTTCGATACAATCTAAATAAACAAATATTTATATTTTATTTTTTAAATTTCTCATTATATTTTTGTTATTTGTTGAATAATATTATTAGATTAGGTACATTTTCGAGATCTTTGAAGTTGAATTTGATTAGATTTTACTTTTAATTTTGGATTGAATTGAATTAAAATTAGATTAAAAAATTGATAATCTCATTTTTAATTAGATTTGACGAAATTAATGTACCTTTTGAGAAATTCAACAGTTTTAAGAGACAAGAAACGTGCATTTAACATTAAATTGGTCATATAATATACAACAGATAATCCCCGAAACGCAGAGGTTTCCTGAATCCTAATGAACGTGGCGATGGCTCAGTATCAATACATCTCACATGACAGTGACACAAGAAAAGTCGGTCTCTGAGAGGCCTCAACTATTTGATCCTTAGACAAGGCCGGCTGCATGGCCACGTCCTTTTATTATTTTCCGAATTGGCGTGCACGTGTATTCGTTTCCATCCCCTCATTTCTGCCCATTTTTAAAATTCGATTCCATCAACATCTACATAATAGTAAACAAAATTATGTAGTAAGATCATTGAATCAATAAAGAATTGGTAAAATCTTGGATCGGGAAAGGAGCTCCTGACGGTGGAAGCTACCGAAATTGACGGTGATTGACAAGGAACGGAATAGAAACAAGGCAGAACATATGTTTGTTGGGGTTTGGAAGAAGCAATAAAATAACATTCCATATGGGTAAAGGGGTAAACATCAATCAAATTTCTAAAATTGAAATAAAAGGAGGCGTACGTTGGGATGCAACTTGAGGGATGATGGATGTGCTCAAGTAAAAGATAGTGTATTTGACAAACAATTCGGAGGCCTGAAAGTCTAAAGATCTAGAACTCATGAATGAGTCTCAGTATCATTTTAAGCACATGCTAACTACCTATAATAATACTAAATTTTCCTGAGAAAAAAAAGAGTAATTTATCAGTGACCTGCTCCCAGCGCAGAGCGATTTTCTAGTCTAAACACCAAGAAAGTTGGTGAGCCCTCTATAGTTCAAAAATTAAAAACTAACTATACTTTGAAACTATGTAATAAACTTTAAATAAAAGCCAAACCCAAACTTACCAATGAGTAGAAAATCATTATCTGTAAGGTGAATCATATCTTTCAAGACTTTGTCTAAGCAGTCTTTTTTATAGGGGTATTTACTCTCAACCCCCCATTGAATTTTTTAGTTAAACCAAACATCCCACTGAATTTTAAACTAAACTAATCA
>JANKKB010030053.1:14185-42816 GCA_026225775.1 Bursera palmeri | reverse complement strand
TCTTGTTGATGAAAATTATAAACTTGTTTTCTACTTAAGAGTATATCAAAACACAAGGGTACTATTTAAAATTATCTCAATTTAAATTATTTAATAATATTTTTTTTCTTTTTTACACGTCTTAAAAAAATGAAGAAGATATCTTAGTTAAAATTTGATATACTTACCCTTATAATAGAAAATAAAATATAATTATATTTTATATGTTATAAACCTAAAAAATTAGATAATTAAAAAATATTAAACCAAAATATCTATCTATAATAATAACAATCATAATCTCTCTCTCTCTCTATATATATATGTATATATATTTAACTAAACAAAACATTAATTGCATGAACATTAATTTGTAATATGTAATCAATTAACTTAAAATTAATTTAAAATCTTTCAAGAAATTAAATACATATCTATATTAAATGAATTATTTTATTTAAAAATTAAAAATTATTCTATTTTGAAATTTTTGGATTTTTGCCCCAGCGAGTCATCATCGTCGAGTGAGTTTGACAATACAATTGGCATTAAAATGATGGTTTAAATATAAGCTTTCATCCTATAATATCATTTTCAGCTTTCAAAACTATATTTTTTCGTAGAATGCCGCAAAAGATTTAATTGTTTAATATTCCTCAGCTCCCAACGGCCAATTGCTTTATTTTTAAAAAAAATTCTGATTAACAAATAGATCATCAAGAGACGATCGTTTTGATACCAGTGGTGTCATCGTAAGTGCATCAATAATGGTAGCTGTCGTCAACGACGAATGACAAACGAATATCGGCCAATGTTAGCTTTTAACAATTTTATTTATTTTAAAAATAACTAAATAAAATTAATAATTTAATATAAATATATACTATTTATTGTAGTATAATATTTCCTAATCTAATACTATTATTCTGTAGTAGTTAAATAGAAGGGGCAATTATGAAATAAAATTTTATAACAACATTTAGCCATTTTTCATCCAGATTAAGTGGAAAATTTTTACTTTTTGCAATAAATGATATAGCACTTTAAAAAAAGTGAAATTTTTCGAAAAACAAACGTAAATGAATTACTTAAATCTTATATTAAATCTATTAAGTCTTAAGCTATAAGGGGTCTAAACAGCCCTGAGTCATGGCTAAATGACTATTTATAGGCGGAATTATTTACATAATAAAATATTTTTTAACTGAATTCATTAAGTAATTTACAATTAAGTACAAAATAGTTTCACTTTTTGAATTGCGAAAAAGAAAATCTCTATCCATAAATAATCAAACTTATCCATAATTTTAAAAAATAATAATAATAATCAAACTTATCTACAATAGTATGGAAAATTATCCAACTAATTTTTTTTGACAGTTTTGGTCTATCCTGGGCAGTCCAGAGAATTCAAAATTTCATAGGCAATATAGATTTTGACTTTATATGGAGTACCAGTAAAAAGTATCAATAATTGAATGGCCAAAGCATAAGTTGCTTCCATTTCTTTGACCACCTTGATAACATCGGTTTTCACCCTCTTTTTACTCTTCATGTATGTAGGGTGCCTCAGGAGCAAGAAAAAAAATTTTAAGTTGAACAAATAAAAGAAAAAAAAAGTATGAAAAGGAAAAAAGATCTAGAAATAAAACCATGGTTCTTTATTTGGTAGAATTCGTGTATGAGATAAAATTCGTTGAATGTAAATACTTAAATTTTAAGAGTATCATTTCTATTATCAAGTGCAGAACTTAAATTTTTTAAATAAACATTTAAAGCAATTATTTGGGTGTAAGTAGTCTCGACTCTTGCCTTTATTTATATTATGTCTAAATCTTAATATGACAAAATGTAAGATAATTAATGCTTGTTTGGGAGTTCTATTTAAATTAGTTTTGATATGAAATAGTTTTATTAGCTTTATTAAAGAAATTTGTACTTATTCCTAAGAATTATAATAATTTAAATTTAGATATTAAATTAGTTTCTATCTGAATTAATTTATTAGCTTTTTAATTAAATTTCGACTTATTTATTACATATGATCTCTTGAACTAGAAGTGTCAGACTTATAATTCTATCTTATCGAGTAAAATCCAATTCATTCTTATCTAAAACTAAGTCAAATCCAATCCTGTGCATCAAAATAAAATTGTTTTGGCAAAAGAATATTACAAAAAGTAGCGACTGAGTTAAAAAAAAGTGAATAAAATTGTTGATAGTTTTAAAATAAAAATAAAATTACTCATAAAAATTTAGTAAAGAAACCAATAACTCAAAAGTTCTTCTTGATACTGAAAAATGAATCTTTAAAATAAAGAAAACATTTCATATTCTCGTAACATTTTTTTTTCTTTTTTTTTTTCCCTTAATTTTGTTCTAAAACTTTGGAAACCCGGAAAAAAAAAAAAAAAAACTCTAGAAACAAAAACGGCTGCAACCCCTAGATAATATACCTAATAGTAATGTGAAATAACGAATTAAAGATGATCTGACATGTGAGTGGTCTGTTCATCATCACATGCAACCGATTTCTACTCTAAAATTAACTTTAATTATGTCCGATAAGGGGATTCTTGTCGGTCATTCATTACCAAAAACAAAAAAAAAAAAAATGATTTCGATGTTTAATCAATAATATCAAAGTCATAATCAAAGATTGCAATCCAATGGCAATCGCTCACTAAAATTAGAGTGGTTTATAGAAATCCTTGATCTATCTCACTTCTTTATGGCATTGTCAAACAACAGAAGCAATAATTTGGTTAAATTAATTGATCGATCTTATCAAACTTAACTCTACAATTTGCACTACATGATGACAATTTGTAGGGATCCCAGCATCTTTATTTACATTCAAACGTTCATTCTCCAAGTTGGAAGTCTTTATCGAATAAGTAATGTATCAGATTGATAACAATATTTGACTCTTGATCGATGTGGTTCATTAAGGTCTTGATCAAGGTACTTTGCTTGCACCTAGTAATGTTACCCAATGAGTAACATATAAAGTTCTAAGACAAGCTTATACTTATGTGTAATATTAGAAATTAAACCATGAATATTTGTTAGACTCGTATTCTTATAATCTATATTAAGTTTAATATGATTAATGAGTCTTAATTAGACTTGAGTTAGGCTTGATTAATTAGTTTGTTTTAATATTACTAAGTTTCATTAGTTAAGGAGTAGTGTTTATTCTTCGAGTTTATTAACTTTTCAGCATTTCAAACCAAACATGATGTGATATGGGGACTGAGGGAAACCCAACATAATGTATATGGGGACTGAGGGAAAACAAACATAATGTAATATGGGGCCTGAGGGAAAAAAAGATCGAAAAAACAAATTGGTGATGAAAATCTTCTTCAAGAAGAGAGTTCAATCAAGAGTAACGATTGGAGCTAGCTAGTTTTGCCACTAATTATTAGTACACATTATTAGGTTTTGATGTCAAAAATCTCATCAAGACGGATCGATTTCAATATAACTTTTGATGATGAGAGATCACTGCTGTTTAAAATGCCATACAATTGGCTAGCTGATGAAACAATGCGTCAATTAAAGTTAAAGGTGATGATCACAAGCATACATCGATGCATATATTTATCAAGAAAACTCTGTTTTATACTTTAATTTCCTATCATACATCAACTCATAATTTGTTTCTTTTCACTACTTTATCATATGAGGAAAAAAATTACATATAAATGACTCGTCTACTTGCTCTAAAAAATAGTTTTATAATCACAACAACTCATATGCACCATATGCAAATTTAATTTGTCTTATGTAATTCTCTTGCATGCAATAATAAAATTTAACTCGTTGTGCAAGTGGACAATGTGAAAGCAACCACATTGTACTTCCAAAAACACATGCATGCAGTACAAATTTCTCTTATCAAGATAATTTAAACTATTAATGAGAAGTACTACTTTGATCATGATTTTAACGGAGAATTTGTGATAAATAATAAACCCTTATCATATTATAACGTATTTTACATCGATTTTATCAATATATAAAATCACTCTTAAACCTTGTAAGGAAAAATAAATTAAGTATGAATATGCATTTCTTTTTGTTATTTAAAAACAAATAAATAAATAAACTATAATGTAAATAGGAGGAAGAAAGGATTGATGGTAACGTTACTTTTTAAAAGGTGTAATTAGATAGGAAAGGGTTTAAGTCGGAGGAAATAGACAACTAGGATCGGTCCATTGAAGGTGAGATCCACTTGTACTTAAAATAATACTAAGATTGAGAGACAAGTTGCCTGCCATGTCAAATTAGAATAATGTCCATTTGTTATCCACCAATCCATGCCATCGGCATCCCCATCCATACATGCACATACAACATTTTATATTTATATCATGATAGTGATTTTTCAATCTTGAATATGCATTCATTCTCTTTACGACTTTGTTTCTTTCAGGCATCTCATTACCCAGCATTTGCATGGTGACTTCTTGTCGTTTCTGCCGGATCATGCGTGCGATTAGACATTAAATCAATTTCAATTTTTATATATACTATTCCTCACCTGCCCCGGCTCATATGCTTCATATAATAATATATTTTATAACAAAATTAATTTAAAAAATAACTATGTGGATTTTTAATCACCTCTTTGTGTTTTTTTTAAGAAAAAAAATAATTTCGTATATAAGAGTTGTTTGAATCATGGAATTTTGGTTTTTATTTTTCAAAGAAGACATGCTTTACCTAAAATTTTTCATCGTCACAAGGGCGTAGATATGGTCGTATTAAGATTTGAATCACTTGAAATTTTTCTAAAATGCTATCAAGGCTTTTTATACTTTTTAATGAATTCTTGCTCATAATTTAGCATCATCTTGTCGCTGGTGTTGATAATTTTGTTGAATATTTTTCCCATCAAAATTTGCGTTAAGTGGAGGGGACATTAACGGTGTATCCAATTCATGGTAACATTCACTGTATACGTGGTAATTATCTCGTAAAATTTGAGATTAGCAAATAGTTTATGCAACACTCATTATATCATATTTTTAGTCATTTTACAAAAACTTGTCTCACTTTGTTACGATTATCTGATCATTGAGCTGTCGTTCCATCTAAAACCAATTGTTATTAGAAGGGCACAACTCAAAAGTTTTTTATAATATTCGACATCGCATTCAACAGACGTGATCTGAAAGTAGTTTTTTAGAGAATGATATTACGAAATTTCAACAACGATAAACTAACCCGTATGTACAAGTTTTGTTTACATGAAACCTTTCCCTCTTCAATCTTCAAAATTCTTATTAGAATATCTCTTACTACAACCAAGATTTGTATAAAAGATAGCTTTTCTTGGGTTCTGCTCAAAAATTTTCTTTTTTCTTCTTATTGTTCAACACCTAAGCCAAAATTAATTTAGATAAGATTATTCCATTCTAGAGTTTCTTATGTGCCAAACTTGAGATAACATATAATATGAAATCTAGTTTTATGTGTATCTTATGTTATGCCTTATCAAATCCAAGATGGGTTATAACAGATCTCTCCGTATCTAATCCTGTTTAATCTTATTATATAATATGAACCGAATTATACGTTATAAATAAGAAAAGATGACTTTGTTGCAACACATTAATATATGAAAACAAATTAGAAGTCAATTTTTTTCTTTTTTATCTAGCTACCTAGCTAGTAGCTAGAGCGTGATATCTCAATTAGGATGCACTAATTTGAGGAGTGATGGGTCCAATGTGATAAACTGATGATTCCATCAAAGGAGACTTAGGTGGTGACCAAAAACATGAGTCATTTTCAGGTTCTATCATGAATGGACCTGCCCCAGTATAGGACAAATGAAGGTGGTGACCCAAAGGAGGCCCATTGCCTTTTATAGGAAAAGGGCTGATGAGAGGTACTTGAAAATAGAACATAAACGTGTCAAGATTCGATTGAAATTCGAACAAATTGAAGTGAAAGGGGTTGGCTTTACTCTACTTTTGCTTTACTTCCAGATTTGTCCATCCCCAAATTTTTTTCTACTTGTCTCATTATTGAATTCATGAATTCCACTTCCTTCCCACCGAGAAGGCATCCTTCGATGGAACCAAACCACCATCTCCTATAATATCATAATGGATGATGGTCCACTTCCCTTCCCTGTGTCAAGACAAAAGCATACAACTAATAACTCATTTCCTATTATAGTATCATCCCAATACAAGTTTGGGATTAAGATTGTTGTAGCTTCAGAAATAATCAGTTTTGATTATCTTGTGAGAGTAATCAGTTTCTAAGTCATTTGATAAACTAAAGTGACAGTAACTTTACCTAATGTTTAAATGATTAAATTGTGGACTATTATGTTAACTCTTGCATTATTGAGAAGATAAATTTTTAATGAGGGTAATATTGAAATTTCAAATAGAAAAAGCTTATTATCAAAAGCTATAAAAACTTAACAAATATGATTATTTTGTATTAGGGAATTACGCGAAATAAACAAAATTAAGGGTGCGAGTTAAAAAATAACTAATCATTCTGATTTATATAATTTGTCTAATAACTCTTAGTTGTTATGAGAAAAATATCCTTTAATTTAACAGTGATAATCTATGACTATTCGACAACTTTTCAATGATTGTTTGGTGAGTCAAACGGCTATTCGTCGATTAGAAAGTGTTAAAGAAATGAAGTTTAGTTTATAAAAAAAAGATTTCTTAGTCGTTTTAGGTAAAAGTGTATAGATAGGTCATATAAATTAGAAAATCGGTTATTTTAACTTGCACCCTTAATTTTAGTTATTTATAATAAGTCTTTTATTATGTTTGGTCAAACTATTATAACTTAAAAATTTTGATAATTTTTGATTTATTATAATTCATGGGTGAAAAAGAAAAATTAAAACGTTGTTCCTTTTTTTGTTATGCTAACTAAACAACTCTTTTTACTATTACATTAAAAACAAATAAATGACAATTAAATAATATAAAAAAAATTAAGTTTAATTTTTAAGTTACAATAGCTTCAACTATACTGGTTAACTTCAAACATAATCATTTATTAAATTGTGTTACCAAACTCTTCTGGGGATGCTAGCTTGAGCTTTTTTATAGAGATTTTGAAAGATAAAAATTTAGTACTAAGCATCTATTACAACGAATTAAGATTCTTTCTAAAAATATTTTTTCCTTTTCCTTGCCTATTAATATACGTGGCACCAATATTGTAGTAAGTGATTAATATTATTATTAAAGCGAAGGTTATACTGTATAAAAAAATAGAGAAAGATTATCTTTTTATTATTTAATTTTATCTAGTATCGTTAATAACCAATTCAATCCACACAAAAAATAATGGATTAAAAAAATGCAGTCAATTTCCATGATTTTACGTAAAAAAAATATATATGAAATGAAAGCTATTATGTATGATTTTTTATATGATATTATAGTGGCTTTGTATAATTTAAGAAGTCATAATATTACTTAAAGATTTTTAAAGATTTGATTTTAGACTAGATTGATCTTAATTATTTGTTTTCGGATTGGATTGGATTGAAAAATCTCCAAACCCATTAATATTGGATTGGATTATATTTTCATTGGATCTTCAAATCTCCAAACCGATCAATATTAGATTGGATCATATTTTCAATCTCCAAACTGATTGGATTCTGGATCGTCATTTGGAGCATATTGTCTAATGTCTTGGCTCGCACTAGACCAATGGCGCAACACTGAACTTACAAACTAAAATCCATGGACCATCACTGAACTTACAAACTAAAATCATTGAATATCACCAAACTTACAAGCTCTTGACTCAAACTTAATTTACAAACTAATAAAACTTATTATATAATTATAACCTTAATTAATTTAATAAATCTTTTAAATTCATTCATCTAATTATAAAACGTAACATAAGTTTGTAAAATTAAATTTATAGATAACACAACAACAAATCATTTATGCTGGCAGACCATCACAATTGTAAAACTAGGCTGAAGTTTCTGGCTTTTAAACCGTGAGGTGAGGAAATTGTGTGCTCATATGTCCAGTTAAGGATTTATCAGTTGTATTAGGTATTTACCTTCATCAAAAATTTCTTTGAAATCTCCGCAAGTAATTGATAGCACCTCACAATATGGTAAGGAATTGTTGTTAGCACCAAGCAGTAATCCATAACTGAAAGTGAAAATGTCTTTTCCTTTTCATTTTTCTTTTAAATATATTTTTAAAAAGAAATTGAGCTGTCTTAGTTTTTTTAATCTCCATATTATTTATATAAATATAAGTTTAATTAACTTCCAGGATACTTCAGCATTTCAAGAAGCTATAACCTTACTTGAAACAGCAACGGAGGCAATATCCTTGTCAACCAGGAGCAGAAAGAATCAGAGCATAAGAGAAGAAAAGATAAGTTAAAGAAGAGGGAAACTTCAAGAGAGTACGCGGTGGCGCAACAAAAACCTTAAAATACAGAAAGACCCTTCACAGCAAATAGAGCCAAACACAAAGGCAAAAGTGTCCACGATTTTGCTAAGAAGATATAAACAAGAATTAAACACTTCTTATCTTAGCCCGCAAAATTTAAAATCCACCACCAGCAACTCTAGTCATAACTATTACATTAGGATAAGTTATTAACTGAGAGTGAGTTCCCAGCAGCTGTGCATTTATGAGATCTTTGCCCTTGAGAAATCCATCTCTGGATGCTGCACAATATCAAAAATTGCGATAATATGTTAGAAAATTTTCATGATAAAAGTCAAGAAAATGTATGCTGACAAAAAGAATGACAGGTATATATATGGAAGGATGTGTGGACTATTTACCTCAGCCATGAACTTCTTTAGAACCTCCTGCTTTTGCATCTCGTCGCTGGTTGGGAGGCCCATGGACTTTTGCCTCTGATCGAACTGCAGGAAAGCATAAGAACAAGAAACATAAGCAAGGAGCAGAACCAGAAAAACATCAACACGAATGCCAAAGGACATGCAAAAACAAAGTTTGCTGATTACAACCAAGGCTACGATTCAGCTATTACAGACTCATGAACATGGTTGTATCCGGAGGTGTGAATAAGGAATATATATTATATAACATAACAAGAAGATTCAAACATTAAATCAAAATTGGCATTCCCAGATAATAACACAACATCAGCTATAAAGCAGGTAGAAAACTGAAACTGAAAAGAGATCAAAGAAATACCATCATCTTTTCAACTGTCTTCCTAGTTTCTGGATCCAGGTCAGATAATTTACTGTTCTCAGGTTCAACCTTCTGAGTGTCAACTTCAGGACCTCCTTTCACCAATGACTTCCACCACTCCATCTGATTCTGCTTGGTCAAAAGAATAGAGATGGAGTTCTGGTCCTCTGCAAAAAATTTACACACACAGTCAGCTGCTAATACATTTAGACTTGCAAAAAAGAACTTAAACATAATGATTATTAAAACAAAATGAACTACCAGACCATTTTAAGTGGTGCTCTTGACAAAAGAACAAAACAAAAAAAGAAAAAGATGCAAACTGAATGCTGTTCAGAGATTATGTGTGCATTCAGGCATTCAAGGAACCTTCTTCATTTCATAGACTCTTGTTGCATATTGCTAGAATATTTTCTTAGTATTATTACTTCACTGGTCAACTTTTCAACAGAAACTCATAGGCTATACAGAACATGTATATCACTGTATACTTCCTAACAACATACCTATGCTCCAATAACAATCATCGGGCTTGATACTCTCACTAAGTTCCCCCTGCAAATATTCAAAGGCAGATAAATAAATAGTAGACTATTATATTTGTTTCATTACAAAAACAAGCAACAAAGTAATAAAACTTACTTCAATTATTGGAGGCTGACCCTTGAGTCCAACTTTTAGATAGTTCTTCTTTATCTCACATACAACAAACCTTGATTTAGTCCCAGCAGGAACAGGAATACTGACAGACACCTCTTGCAGGGTCTGTGTCCAGGAGTAGTTTTCTAGATCAAGACCATTGCCTTTATTTGGAGCTACAATTACAGAAAGCCATTCCAAGATAAGCTTGAAGCATCATGACAACAACATCTCCGACTCAATAAATAAAAGCAAGTTTAAAAATAAGTTCATCCGTTCAACAAGATTTAGAACTGGGCAAAACATTATTGTTTCATAGTGATTAATCTAACAATCCTTGGCATATTTTCGGATCAACTGGGCAAGAATAAAAATGGATAATTACAAATTTACTCAATATAAATATCACATTGATGAATATAAAAACACAAACAAGTAACTCCACAATGTAGACGTTACAATAAACATTACAAAAGAAAACTTCTTCTTGCTCGAAAAATATTCAATCTTTACTCCATTCATCACCCAAACGTTTAACAAATTTCAAATAATGAAAGCAAGTTTTTTTTTTTTTTTTTCAATCAAAACAAATTAAAGAGTATTATCAATAAAANAAATTTCAAATAATGAAAGCAAGTTTTTTTTTTTTTTTTTCAATCAAAACAAATTAAAGAGTATTATCAATCAAAATCAAACAAAAGAACTTTCGAAGAAAATCCAAACAACATCAACATTGATCAACACTAATAAAATTTAAGAGAAAACTGATAAAAAAAATTTCTCCGAAACCAAACAGAAAGAAATATAAATAAGTACATAAAATTCAAACCTCTAACGGGGCTGCCCTTAGCATCCACCTGCGGCTCCGGCGTAGTCGCTTTCTTCACATCCATCGTCGGCAACTTGTCCAAATCCTCCTCCTCTTTCTTCACTTGAATCGTCGGCAAGTTCTCCAAATCCTCCTCCTCTTTCTTCTTCACCTTCTTAGGTTTCGCACTCTCCGCCGACTTCTTCCTCTTCTCCTTGGCGGCCCGAACCACCTCCTGGATCTGCTTCTCCGCAGAGTCCTTCGCTAGAAAGTCGCTCTCTTTCGCGACAAAGTCGAACACCTTCTCCAGAAACCCTAGAGGATTCGAAGCATCGAAAGTCGCGCTGAACGACGACGCCTTGGACGACGATGAGGAGGAAGAGGAGGCTGAGGCCTTCTTTTTAAGGTCGGGCTTCTCTTCCTCTTGATAATCGGAGATAATCGCCATCCGTGACTGAGGGTGAGGTTTTTTCTTGGGGATCGAACGAGTACACTAGGGTGAGTGAGTCAGGAAGAGAAAGAGAGAGAGAGAGAATGCGGCAGATAGGCTGAGATGAGATGAGCAGAGAGTTTAAGTAGTCGCAGCTCGCGATGTCCTTTAAGGTTCCGGTTTCAGGCTCGGAGGGTGAGTGACTTTAAATACAAAGAAAATACGAGCTAAAAGAGGAAAATAGAGAGTTCCAGAACCGCCTGATTTGCGTAATTATTACCGAAAACTCCCTTCTATTTTTGAATACGTTCATCTTTAACCCTATTTTTGGGACCATCCTTCTATTTTTGTGCGAAACCTTCTTAGGTTGAAATGTTCTCAAACTTTCTTCAGGTTTTTGGGTTATTTTTCCCCTAAAACCTACTTTAAGCCATTGTTTATTTTATTTTATTTTATTACGTGGCATTAAAATAAATAAATGGATGGTTAAATGTTCATTACATACCAACTGGTCCAAAATTAAATTTTTCAAAAGATTAAAAATAGAAGAAACACTTGCAAAAGAAAGCTGGCACTTTTGAAGAGGCCATAGCAGTAGTTGTACATAGTTGGTCCAAAGATTTTAGATCAATAGACTGACCTTGAAGAGGCGCATTTACCAGCAAGTAATTGTATATGTATGCCATAAATTTATCCAGAATAAGTGATCGGGTGAACGTTAGTAAAACTATTAAAAAGGTCGATTGATCCTATGTGAAATAAAGTAATAATGAATCTTAGATAAAATCACTTGTCAATCCTCTTTCTACAACAGCATTCTTGAGAATTTTGAGGGATTCATCTATGTCTTTGGGTCAACTGCTAGAACCATTGTCATCTTATTGACATAGCTTTGGAAATGGATTGTAAGTGCCTGCAAAGCAAAGCAAAAATTAATTATTATTTCTCCTTCTCCTTGCCTTCACTTTAACTAATAATTAAGCTATTATTGCCCATTGAATTAATATAGTTCCAAACATGTCATTAATTATGAACAATTAATGCCAATCTCTCCTTCTCCTTGCCTTCACTTTAACTAATAATTAAGCTAATTAAGGTGTTTTTGCACATTTGCAGTAGAATTAACAGGTGTTTTGGTTTAATATTTAGTACTTAAGTGCATAAATATGATTGATATATAGGTTTGTGCCTCCCTCTTAAGTTGTTGGTTTTAGGCCGTGGCTAACAAGTTTTGTTCTTAAAAGGGTCCTCATAAGGAAAAGGGATGAGACAACTCCTTTATAAGGAATAAACTATCCAGTAAACCCACCCTTGATTTACCTTTAACAAATGCCAGTGGAGCTACCAGACTTATGTTCCTATAGTTCTTCTTCAATGTGGGTTGTAGTCTGCATGTTTTCATCCTTAGAAAAACCTTCATAAGGAAGAAATGAAATTTTTTAAAAAGGTATAATCACCTATCCATTATATCGATATACGTAGGACAAATCTCACCTAAAACAGTAGCAGCCTGTAATTTCTCAGATAATTTGTATCAGTGATTAGTATGTGAGCAAAGTTCCATACAAAACCAAATATTCCTGCATATATGTAAAGAATACATATATATGTATGTATGAATGCATGGAGATGTTTGTACCTTAACTCCAAATATCTGGAGCACCAACTTGGTACATGACATTGTGCAAAAAGCTTCAAGGGAGAGCTTTTTTCGAGCAACAGTGGCTTTAGCTTTGTAAAGGTAATCTATTATGTGAAGTAATGTCGAAGGGAAGAAGAATATATCCGATCCCATTACCCCACCTGGCCTTGGATTCCTTCGCCATCATATCAGCCAAAGCCTGTCAAAAGTACAAAAAAATTACAAGCCTGTAGTTACTGCTGAAAATTAAATCAAGCAAATATGTTTTCGTAAAAGTCTTGTTCAGTTAATCAATGTTAAGATAAGAATAGATTTAATAAAGTAAAATTAGGTTTTATCGAAGCTTTTGTCTCTTGTAGTTTAATTAAGAATAAGGGTTAATTTTTTATAGTTACTTTGAGAAATATATGTAGTATATCTAAATACATATATATTTAATAAAAGTTTAGATTATTGTATCTTAAAAATTTGACTTAATTTTTGATATTATTTAATAGTTATTTATTTTTTCTAATCTAACCATAGAAATAGTTATTGAATGTATTGAGAGTATTAAAATAGAGGTAATAATATTATATATTCACTTGGATGCCTCAAGCTGGTCTTAGGTTGAAGAGAACAGCTGCCATAATGCGGATGCCTTTTGGAACATTACATATTGACTTGTGTTCTCCATTTTGCACATTCTTGCCTGCTCATAAATTAAACCAAGAGAAACCAATTATAGCCAACTAGAAATTATGTCCTTGAATACTTCAATATTACGTACATGAGAGAAACTCACTGTATTTTCTATTTAGGTACCGCGAGAGACCAGCTTGTGTCACTCCCAATATAACATCGTCGACGGTCTGGTGAACTCAGCCATGCACAGGAAAGAACAAAACGAATTTAATGATATAAAAAAAGATAAAGAAACCTTAAAACTTTCGCAACTAATAATCTACTATAATATCAACATACCATATTCATTGCATTCTTCACCAGCTTTATGTCATCCAAACTCACAGTCTTGTGAGCAAACCTCTTAGTACCGTTCCAAACTCCAGCTTCACCTTTCAGGGGATTCTTTGTATCTTTCAAAAACAATGCTGTCGCCGAGAAAAGAATCATATCCACAACAGTGTTCCAAACCAACATGATTCCTGACCAAACACTCAAAATCAAGCACCAAAGCCACCAACCAGGAGCACCCGAACCTGTACGTTTCTGCACCGTGACACTTGGCAACGCTTCAGGGTCAGAGGTTTTGCGGGTGCAGGCAAGCAGAAGAGAGACGAGAGACGCGCCATCACCAATTGAGTGGTGAATCCTGAAAATTCCAACAGCTTCTGCCTCCGAGGTTTTGACATTCAGAAGGTGGAGCTCCCACAAGGGTTTCAAGAGGTCCAGAGGCTCCAAGGTCATATAAGAGATGTAGTCTTCAATAAACTTTTCAGGATTTTCGATTTGTGAATCTAAGTTCAGAACGATTACATGGTTTTCTATGTTTACTATTGTTGGAGTCCATTTCATTTTCCCCTCTTTTTCTCATCGATTTCCTTCTCTCACACACAGGAAAAAAAAAAAGAGTTATATAATTAATGTTTAGAATGCTGCACACATTTATTCAATGAGATGAATGATTAAAAGTTTTGTCAAGAATTTAAACCAAATTTAAGTTAAAAGAGTCTAGCAAAAAGGCTTTTGACAACCTTCAAAACTTCAATGACATTTCTGATGAATGTCAAAACAATAATAATAATATGCAAAATGTTTGCTAGTATCTTTTTAACAAAACTTTAGAGAATGATAAATAAATGGAAGTTGTCGTTAAAGAGTGAGCATATCAAAGTGAATTCGAGATGAAGTAGTCTTCATTTTAGTCAAAGATCTTGGCATGCAGCACTGCAGTGATGTGCCACCTCTTCATCGGCAATCAGCGGGGGAATTACAGGTCATGAAGGATTGTGTTCTGATAACATCATCTAAATGTTTGAAAAACTAACAAAGGCATCCAAAATCATAGTGTCTTTTAGCTAAATCTGTATCTGACCCACGACACTATGAAATGACCATAATACCTTAAACATCATTATATCTCAGAACAAACATCCTCAGTTTTGTTTCTTCAGTTATATCTTATTCTAATTGTTTTCCTTCTCGTTTATTTAAATTATTATTCCATCAAATAAAATTATTAAATTTTACATAATGCTTTATACTAGCTCTTTCCTTTTTTTCTCTTTTCTATTAAACCCAAAAAAAAAAAAAAAAAGATGCAGTTTTAATGTGTTATGAAGTTTGGGGTATTATAGTCATTTCACATGATGGAGCATCTTAGTTTCCAAAACCTTATTGACCTTTATTAATAATTCCCACCAAACACTCAACTTTCCTCGGTAAGAACCAAAGGTGTTCCAATCACATCTACTGACCGTAGACCAAACTCTGGTTTTCTTATTATAATAAAGGTAGATTTATTGATCTCCTGCCAAAATGGTAAGAATATTCGGGATCTCTTTGCCATTGATAAGAAAAGGTTACTTTTCTATCATTAGACAATGTAATCTTGAGGTTCACAATATTGATTTCAAGAAGAGAAGCTGTGCTTGTGAATGTTATCCTTTTGTGATCAGATTCATTACTATATTGAGTAAACACATGAAAAAAATGAAAGGAGACAAGAACAAATGAACCCAAAACCATATATGTAGATGTCATCAACAGTTACTAAATTAAGAGAAGAGAAGAAATGAATTAATAATCTTACCAGCTTGCTAGAGAAACGAGGATGCTTGATCAAAATGTGCTCCAAACCTTGTTTGATGACACTAGGATCAATACTAGTTTTGCTTCCAATAACCACGATGATATAGGACTTAAAATGTGGCGAATGAAACAACCGAGCTACAGGGCTCGAAGGCTCTTCGTGATGATGATGCACAGCAACACTGGATGCCTTGCCATTGATCATTTTATTGGCAGTAGCTGCTCTAGCTGAACGTTTCTGTTGGACTTGGGATAGACACCCATGATGGGTTGTCCAATAATCCATACTCAAGCTTATATAATACAACTACTTATAGCAGTTACTTATTTGAATTAAACATGTTAATAGTAGTTGCGTAAGTTTTATTTCACGTTCTAAATATTAAAACAAGAGAGTATAGATTATAAACATAGGGGTTCTAAGATAGAGAAAAAAACAGAAAGGGATTGAGTGAGTATATACATTCTAATCAGAGAGATTTATTTACAAGTGATTAATTTGTGATTTCGTTTCCAAGATAAGTAATCCTATCTTTAATTTTCGTCAGTTTCAATGGCTTGGCCTATGTATCTTTTCTTTATAATATGTAGGGACATTGAATGAATATAGAGATGGGACTTCTGAGCATAGTAGTGGCGATCTGGAATTGTCGGAGGCTTAGATCTTGATGGGTTCGAATGGAATTTGGTTTCTTGTGCAAGGAAAGCAAGCCATTAGACTCAAACTTGAAGAAAGAAAACCTTTTACTGAAGACGGTTGAAACTGCGTTGAAATCCCCAATGTTTCTAAAACCGAAAACTCGCATGACTTTGAATTTAACAATTTTAATTAAAATATTATATTATTTTTCAAACTTTAGGTGAGTATTTTTATTTATAATAATTTTTTAATTTTCTAATTAGGTTTAATTTTTAAGGATAAAAATCTTCTTTTAAATGAAATGAAAAACGTTTTGTAGTTATTGACTCATCATAAGTCTCATGATCAACATGTGAATAACTTGTTAATTTATATAAAATTTAGATTCTAAACTATTTTATCTCCTTAATTTATTACACCTTATGGTCGATTAGATAATAAAAAATTTAGAAAAAAACACTTAAGAAAATAGTAAAAGAAATTAAGTGGCAGGGGGGCATGTGATAAACAATTCTCAAGAATTTGTAACGTTCGTTGTCTACTGTCTTTATTCTAGGGAGATATTTTTCTAAGCCAGACGTGTGTAAAAGTCATCGGTTCACTAGAAAACGTCTCCGCCATTTGCAGAATTTCCTCCCAACACGGCCAAGTCTCCGTTCCAAGTAAAATTTGAAACCAATTCAACCACTATCTACTTGCCTAGAATTTTCTTCTAACATTTTTTAAATAATTTAATGTGAATAACCTTTCTTGTCCTTTCAACAACTTCGCATTAAAAAAAAATTAGTTAAATAATAAAAATAAATTAAAATTTAAAGAATTCACGTAAAAATTACCTCCTTAGAAAGCACCTGAGGTGAGTCTTCACAGTGGGGGTGTAGCTCATATGGTAGAGCGCTCGCTTCGCATGCGAGAGGCACGGGGTTCGATTCCCCGCACCTCCACAGTCAAGCACGACCTTTTTTTTTTTTTTTTTTTTTTTTTTTAAAAATNAAGCACGACATTTTTTTTTTTTTTTTTTTTGTTTTCTAAAAATCAATACTTAAAGAAATCAAATAGAAATGGAAATTAATCAATTAATCAATCTAAAATAAATTAAATTATAGAAATCATTATCATTTTCATTTAATTTTTCAAATTAAAACAAAATTTGCCACACAATTTCGTAGAGACAAAACAAAATAAAACCAAAACATCAAAGAAATTAGCCAGTATAACTAGGGTTATTTTGATTTTTAACAGGTTTAATATTTTATTTATTTATTTAACCAAATTTAATTAAAAAATATTTTTAAAATGAGATTTGAAACTCGTTTGACTATGCTTTTTATGGCTGGACAAGCTTTGAGGATGCCAACACTGATCAACCCATTATAACTAACGGGTGAACCATTCAAACCCATTATACAGGACAGATTATTTTTAGGAAATTTTAAATTTTATAAAATTGTCATAAATTTGACCTTTTCTCCATTGATGCCTCTCTAAGTTCTGATTTTTCAATTTGGCTCACCTAAACATCAAAATCAGTGTATGACGGATGGGAAACGTATCAATCTGTTAATTTATTAAGCAATAAAAAGAATTAGGACTTCGTCAAATTTAAAAATACTCTATAAACTTAATTATTTTTGCGTATTGTTAAAAAAAAAAAGAACCCCAACTAATTAACAATTCGTGTTTCAAACAAAAACTAATCATCACCGATGTGTTTGTAATTGTCAAATCTATTAAAATCAACTATCGAATGCGGATGCGAAAAAGATTTATGAACAAAGAAATTGGGAGGATTACACTTTGGGAAAATAAGGAAGAAATGAGAGGAAAAACTATGTTAACTCTGAATAATTTTTAACAGTTGGGGAAATTTTTATCACTTTTTGAAACAATTGGTAACTAGGCACTAGCCTAAAACACAAGGGTCATTAATTTCCCCAAAGCAAACAGAAAACACCTCGTTTTGCAAACTCTAGACGGAGCGTTTCACTTACAAAAAGAAAACGCGTCGTTCTGGAAACTGGTATTCCTGTGTTTGTCACTAAAGGGTCCACGTTTGTCTAACGGAAACCGGTGTCTGAACAGATTTTTGAGATACGGAGATTTTGTCGGCATCTTCTTGGATCTTGTCATGGCAATTGCTAGGTACTTTAAATTAGCTTAGTACTAAAGTTGCCAATTGTCGGATACTGAATTTCCCAGATTATTTTATGAGCAATAAAATCTTTTATATTATTATAAGCTCAAAACTATTTCGTCTTAAATTATAATATAGTTGACATAAAATTGACAATAAAAATAAACCAACTTGTCGACTTGTTTCTTTTTCTACTTTCCGAACAAGCATAGTGCATGCCACAATTCAGTCTGTCTGTCTGTCTGATAATGCCTATCACAACTCTTTGATTCCTAAAAATTATCCGTCTCTAAAGCACGAATGGGTAACCGAGTTCAATAGCCTTGCTTTCCATTAATTCACTTTTGGAGAACTTACTTCTTTCAAGGCACGTTTTCGGGTTGACTCCTCTTTCATTCCTCTGTTGATAGTTCAGGGCTTTTTATTTGTATGAGAAGCAAATTGTTGTTGATTTCATTGAACGTAAAAAAAGTTTTTTACATATATGATATATATTTTGTTTATGATTGTGCGTTATGTAGGTGAATGTTGTGTTGTGCTTGTATTCTTTAGCTTTGTATTTTTGGTGGAATTCAGTTAGTGGTTCTTCTTAGATGTTGATCTAAGCTTTAAGGCTTCAGAAATGGAGTTTGTATCTCTCTTTACAAGATATATCAGTAGTGGATGGAATTGTTTCAGAAATTAATGGCTTTCAGGAATGGAATTGTACTTCTCTAGGTCCACTACATTCTGTTAAATAGGTTTTCTTATAATCAGTTTTTTTTTTTTTGGTTCTGCGGCAGACTGTATGTAAGAGAGTGAAATGGGGACGCCAGACGCAACAGCTTCTGTGAGGGAAATTTTCAGCCTTTCTGGACCTTTACATCTCACTGCTGTTGATTGGTAAGACTCCTTCCCACATTATTGATGGTGTGGAGTGAGAAAATCTACTTGATTTTGAAGTTATGCTCGGGAATTGGTGACTACTGTTGTTCGTAAGAATTGATAAATATACATGGAAAATGGAAGTATTGAAGCTTCTGGGTTTTTTCTACTTGAATGTTGATGTGCAAATCAGTTCAATACCTTAACTGGTACAAGGAGAACAGCTTTTAGAACCAGTATTTTTCTGTTCTGTTAGTGTGTGGAACAGAAACGATAGATTATATAATTAAGCAAAAGGGTTGCAGAATTTGGGCTAGACCATTTTCTAGAACTTTAGGCTTTGCCTATCGAAGTTGAGAGGCTGATTTGGCCTCTAAACATATATTATGGACTTGTTAGCATATTACTTATGCATTAATTAGATTCAAATGTCTTATAACAAGATTTTTGAGATTTTTTCTTTCTAAGCTATAGTACATTTGCAGGACAAATTTGCATCATCGAAGATCAGTTGCTGCAAGCTTGGTCCAAGGAGTGTACATTTTAGAACGTGATCGCCAGCAAAACCGTGATTGGCACAAAGCTCAAGCCTCTCCTTGGTGGAACTTCTTCCATTTCCAATTAAGTCGTTTGCTCATAGATGATGTTGATTGCTCCATCTTTGGTGCCATATATGAATTCAATTCATCTTCTTTCGATTATAATGCCCCAAAATATGTTATTGCCTTCCGGGGCACAATAAACAAAGCAGATTCCAGATTAAGAGATCTTAAGCTGGATCTTGATTGCATCCGTAGCAAACTTCATGAGAGTTCCCGCTTTCAGCTTGCAATGCAGGCTATCCAGAATATAGTTGCTGTAGCTGGAGCAGCTAATATTTGGTTTGCTGGACATTCTCTGGGGTCAGCTATTGCATTGCTTGCAGGCAAGACCATGACCAAGGTGGGATGCCATATCGAAACTTACCTCTTCAATCCACCATTCTTTTCTGCACCCGTGGAATGTATTAATAATCCAAAGTTGAAGCATGGGATACGCTTTGCAAGTAGTATTGTCAAAGCAGGGATTGCTGCTGCCAGTAAACGTTCTAAAAAGGATGACTCCTTTTTTGCATTATCTGAATGGGTTCCGTACCTGTTTGTGAACCCAGCTGATCATATTTGCTCTGGGTATATTGGGTATTTTGAGCACAGGAAAAAGATGGAGAAGATTGGAGCCGCAAAGATTGAGAGACTTGCAACACAAAATTCAATAGGGAATATGATTTTTGGTGTGGAAGGGCAAAATTCAGAACCCTTGCACCTACTGCCTTCAGCACATCTGACTATTAATTTGGGTCATACTCCTGATTTTAAACGAGCACATGGAATTCACCAATGGTGGGATCCAAGTTTTAATGGTCAGTCTGACTTGCACGCGTTGAGGTAATGTCTAGTGTTTTGACTTGTTGATTCTTTGGAGCTAAAGAATTTAGTTTGAACTACACTGAACAAATCTGGTTAGAACCGTCTATGTTCTCTATGGGGACTTCAATCTTCATAACTGTAACTATCACAATTGACTTTTAAGACTTCCAAAGAATGCGGATTGGTTGTCACCAAGTATTTAATTACGTAAACCAAACATTGCAATTAAGAATTCTTAACTGTAGAGTTACATGGTGATGAAGAATTTCACACATTGGAGCTGAGGGAACTTTCTGATGAGCTTGAGCATATGTTGGTTCTTTTCTATTGTGCATTAATTATTGTAAAGAAAATTCAGTAATTACACTAATGCTTTATAGCAGGCTTATTCTTCAATCATGTTCTGGCAATACCAGTGTTGAATATGCATAGGGGAAATAATTATTTGCTTGCTTTTCGTTATCGGTCTTAGGCTTGTATGGGATCAGTCTTTTAGTTGGAAATTGGTTCTCACTTGAAGGTACAGTAACATTTTTCTGAAGTTTTTGTTTCTAAAATCTAAAGAGATATGAAGTTGCAACTCTACTTGGTGTTCCAAGCCTCCCGACTGTTTGTGTATTAACTGCTTAGTTCCTACACTTGCTTGTATGTCAGAGCTTCTGTGGATTTTAGCTAGCCTCTAATCTGGGTCCCCTACCTCTCATCTAATTTTTGAAGCTCCAAATTCCTTATATAAGCCATGAAGATAGTCCCAAATTTATCCTTTTGGCGCATGGTCTCGATTCACTTTCCCAGCAGTTTCGAGATTATATTTTAACTTCATTATTGTTATTATTATTATTTTCTTAGAAATTTGCTTTTGTATCAAATCCCTTTAATAAAGTTTAACTCTTTAGTAATCTTTTAATAAACATTTGAAACGTTATGCAAAAAATTTTTGCCCCCAGTTTATTTTTTATCCATTTTATGCATATGATTTGTAACATAATTCTATTTATATGCGAAATAAGAAGTCCATTAATATGGAGAAGAAGATGAAGAATAAGAAAAAGATAGTAACAGAGCGGTATCAATGAGAGATCAAAAAGAGTTTCCCGTGATAATTTAACATAAAAGGGTCAATAAATTACTAAAATAAAATTTATATACCAATTGATCACGGTGAAATGAAATTGTGTAAGAGAAACATTTTGATGGGATTTTGGATGTGTTTAAATTTGTCATAATGAGAAAGAACAAGTTAATCAATTTAAAGGTATTTCAGTAATTTGATCAAATTTATTTTTATTTTTTAAATTAAATAATTAGAGAGAGTAGGTTAGGAAAATTTTTGGGGTTACATGAGAGGATGGTAATTTTTCATCAAAGGTAAAGGAGGTCAGGGAACTTAACCCTCAACCAAACATCAAAATTATATATCACAATTGAATTATCACTCATAAAACCCTAGAGCATTCGTGATGGCTAGAAATACTACTTCTTCCTCGGCCATATCTTTCTTTCTTATGAACCCTTGAAGAGTTTCAATGAGTAGAAGAAGAATGAGACCAAGAAGAGGAGAAGCCATGGCAACAACAACATCATCAACAACAAGCCTTTCCTCCTTTCCCAAAGCTATCATAACTGGCATTCTCTCAAAATTGCCAGTCAAATCCATAGTTCGTTTCAAGTGTGTTTCTAAATCTCTTTATGCTCTGATCGAAACCTTAGATTTCATTTCCACACACCTCCGTCGCTCTGCCCAGAATCCCTTCCTCCTTGTCCGATACTATCACCATCTCTCTGGTTATGATTCTGGCTTGATGCTCATTGATGAAGAACGAATATTGGGTGATGTCGAGTTACCGCCCTTCCTGATAGGTTTATCATGCTTTCCAAGAGTTGTTGGTTCTTGTAATGGTTTGATCTGCCTTGATGTCTCTAGTTGTTTCACTTCGGCTTTGGCGCTCTGGAACATCAAAACAAGGCAGTTCAGACATCTTCCAAGGCCATTATTCACCTACGGATCACCTTCCAGGCCCGTTGGGATGGTTTCTTCAGGATTCGGATACAATCCTGACACTGATGATTACATGGTGGTTAGGATTGTTTATTTTAACAACTCAGTTGGTGGTTATGAGTCCCGGGCTGAAGTTTACAAGCGGAGTACAGGATACTGGAAAGAAATCCATACAGATATTTTCCAATCAATCGTCGTTTATGGAGGCCAAGAAGCTGTGGCTATGGAAGGAGTGCTGCACTGGATGGCCAACGGTATTGAAGAATTGGCTGATTGCAAGTTCATTGTTTCGTTTGACATGAATCAGGAGGCTTTCCGTGCGATCAGGATGCCGAAAACTTCTCCTGAAAGTTACATAAAAGCTTTACCGTATAAAGGTTCACTCGCTTTAGCTGTTTATCCTGGAATTAAAAGTCAGGTTGGCAGCTTTGAATTGTGGCTACTCAACGATGAGAAGTCCTGGACTGAACAAGCCAGTGTTGCACTATTTCCGAGAACCATTTGCCCAATGGGAAGCTGGAAAGATTGCCACCTTATAATGAAACTTGACAAGGAATTCTTGCTTGTTCAATTTCCTGCGGTTACTACTTCTAATCTCGGCCTTTGTGCTGGTGAATATACATGTAAATTTTATACTTATGTGGATAGCCTCGTTTCAGTCCATGGAGAAAAGGAAAACGATAACGAAAATGAAGCTGTAGAAGAGATCCAAGAGACTCATCATCCATGTGGAAACTTGTTGGAAATGAGCTAGCTAGGTTTGTGATTGATCTTTAATTTAAGTACTTCTTTGCTTACAGTGCTTAATTAGGATTATTTTTCATAATTTCTTGTTAGGAGTTTGGACTTTACTTAGTTTTATTTCAATATTATTATTTATAGGTTCTTGCTGAAGGGGGTTAGGTTTGTTTTACTTTTTTTCTTGCTATTGGGGAATTAACTCTGTGCCACACTAGCTACAACGCAAAATGAGTATATGCTTTTGATCCATGATTAGTGAAAAGTCACTTTAAGTCTTTTTTTAACTGGAGAGATCTCATGGGCTTGATGCGTTCGATATTTCAAGCCTTTTCAAATTACTCAACTGAGATAGAGACTGAGGAACGCTGCCACAGAATTTGTTTCCGCTCACAAACAGGTGACTCAAGCTTCTACAATTTGATAATTCTCCTGGTATATTTCCAGAAATGACGTTGGCTGTCAGGCTCAAGACAGTCAGAGACTTTGCCATGCAGAGAGAGCTTGCATCAATACTGCCAGTGAAATTAAATCCTTTCATGACAATTCTTGTGACAGATTGCAGCCCTCGATCACAGGTTACCGCAATCCATTTGTCATTGCTGGGGTCGGAAACTCGTGTGCCGACCCCAATTCTGATCTCTTGGTACATTTCCCTGCGATAGTTCTTCCATGAATCGCTCTAGGGCCTCCTTCACTTCTTGTCCTTCAGAATTCACAATTGAAAATAGAAGAAAAATGGAAATTGGAAGTCCCCAGATGGAATTTCGATCCATTTTTTAATGGATAAATCTAAGTTTCGAAAAAGTTTGCTTAATCCTTATAAATAGAGTTTGGTTGCTTACAAAGACAATGGCAAAGAAACAAAATCAGATGTTGTTAGCTCCTCTTGCTGACTGCCAATTGACTGAATATACGAAGATGGCTTGTAGCCTGTAGGCCGGCCCAATCAGAATTAAATGTCAGAAATAGTTGGTAACCATTTCGGAATTAGGTAGTGGCAAAGATAACTTTCCTGCAACGCATACTCATTCTATTTTTTTTAACAAAATCTTAGGCAATTACTTGTATTCTTCTTCATCAAGTATATTCTCTCTCATTTATTACACATTTTTTACACTTTCATGGTAGCAATTACATTGAAAACACCATGAAAATATGCTTCTGGACAATGTGTGTCCTTGAGCCCTAGTCTCCTCAGCCTCTAACTTGACTGTCTTTAGTGTTGCATCGGACTATATCCCATTTTCTTCGGACAACAGACATTTTTGGATAGATTTCACGCCAACTCAATTGATTTCTTAGAATCAAATATATTTTGTATTTACTACCTTAAGTTTAAGTCAACAGGTACGAGTTATCGATATTTAAGTCTAATGGACCTCCTCACGTGAAACAGGAATCCGATTAAAATCTAATGATTTCAAGGTATAATTAATCCGTGAGATTGTATCGATAAATTGAGAGTGATTTAAATTGAGTGATATAATTAACCAGAGAAATCGAGATTGAGGTAATCTGAACTTGGAACCTTTATCTCTAATACCATGTTAGGTAAAAGACATGCCTTTTGATAAGCTTTACACTCAAAATAATAACAGTAAGAATGATATACTACGCTAAGTAACTACTTGATCGAAAAGTTTAAGTTATTAGGTGAAGGTTCAATATTGATATTTGTGTTTAACAAATAATTTGAGTCAATGTCAGGATCAAAAGTAGATTTTGAAACACACACTTCAAAGGATTAGTTATTAAAATGTTACCAAATCTACAGTAATTACTCAATCATAAACAATAAACTACTTTTTTTTTTTTTTTTTTTGCAAGCTAATTAAGGTATTTAAAACTAATGGATTATTCTATTAAATTATTAAAAAAAAATTCCAAAAGATAAGGCTCATTAGATAATACTAACCACTTTTAACAAGTCAGTCATTTATTTGGCTCAATTAATTTGGGTTTTGAATTATTTTATGAATTGGGTTCCATTTCACTTAATTAAGCTCAAATATTGCTAAATTGAACCCAAAACTATAAGCCTATTTAAACAAATCTTTGGGCCTACAACCTTAAAATGAAAACCCTATTGCTTAAGGTTCCTTGATTTATTCTCTATTGCTTGAGTCATCACAGAGGAGGCTTGAGAATCCGGTCCATTTAATTTTTTTTTAAGTTATAGGCCTTCTTGGGCCTATACCCTAAAGGATAATATTTATTATTGGGCTTAGAGTGTCTTGATATCTTACTCTTTTTTTGAGGCATGCCATTAAGTCATTAGAAAAAATTTGGGCCTTCTTTCAGCGTATAAGCCCTCTTAAATTTAGGCCAGTTTGTTTAGGCTTTTTTTGTAAGTACAGAACTTATCAGAGTAGAGCTTTTATTAAAAAAAAAAATTATTTGGTTAGATAAATAGAGAAATATTTCTTATAATTAAATTAATAAAAGATTGTTTTGTATAAGAGAAGAATAATATAAAACTTTTTAAATTAGATCGGGGTATCTTTTGATATTTCAAAACTTAAAAAGAGCTTCTTTGCAAAGCCTTAATTAAAAAAGTTCTTTTGCTCTGTAGAAAAGCTCAAACAAATGTGTTCCTAAGATTTAATTGGATTATGGGCTAGTTTGGCATTACTTTTGTAGCAAAAATAATATAAGGTATTTAGAAATACTTTTAAAAACTGTTTTAAAAATAAGTTGATATAAAAATAAGTTAATTTTATAAATGGTTCTAAAAACAAAATTTTTAATGTATTATTTAATATGCTTTCATAAATTTTTAATTATTTTATAGATATATTTATATTTTAGAATTATAATATTAATTTTAAATTATTATTTTTTGTATATAGTTAAATTAAAAAATAATTGAAACTTCGCTACATAATTCGTATATTCTTCATTTAATTAATTTTTTAAATTATTATAAATATTATTAGTTATATAAAATTATAAATTATTTGTATAAAAATTATTATAAATAATTTTAAAAAATAATTGATTACAAAATGTTAATAATCAAACATTATAAAGGTATTACATATATCTATTTTGGTCATTTATTATAATAAAAACAGAAGCAACTGTAATTCCAAACTCCTCATGCTTTAAAAAAAATAAAATAAATTTTAAAAATTATTTACCAAATACCTGTAATTTATTTTATAAATTACTTATTCTCGTAGAAACAGTCATCCTAATCCGACATATATAATATATATATATATATATATATAAAGGTTAATATTTTATCGCATATAAAAATATGTGATAACCGCCCATCGGATAATATTGTGCCACTTCAATTATGTGATAAGGATTGACTGAATAAATACTATTATTGGTTTACAAAAAATAAACAAAAAGAATATTTATACAGTAGATTTTTCTTACGTGGAAGTCTAAGACAGCTGGTGTGACATGCCATTGTTTTGTGTAAAAATAGTAAACACTTCCCTCTCATTAATGGACCGAATATATTTTTTTTACTCAAATTATATCTGTGATATGACTACTCATAACATCTAATAATGATACTGAATTTAGGCTTAATTTATAATCTTTGAATTGCTCTTATAATCAATATTAAGATATTATTAACGTGTGTGTTATAAATATATATATTATTTCTAAAAATTTATATATTTTAATAATAAAAAATTATTATATTATCTTAAAATTTATATTAAATTAATTATTTTATTGAATCTATTGAGTTTTATAATGAAAATTATAATTTTTAAGATGTTTTAATATTTTTAATTAAAATACATGAATTTTTAGAGCTTAGGAGTATATATTAAAACTACCCTTAATATTATAATGATGTTTTCTACAATGTGATAATTTTAATTCAACTGAATTAAGTTAACTTCATATTAAATAGAATTGAATTAATTAAGTTAACTACATATTAAATTGTGTTAGGTACTTAATTATAAATTTATAAATATAATTTTTTTTTATTTGAAAGTGTCAAACTACTTAGCATCAAATTCTTGATTAAGTTTACATGTGTTTGAAGGGTATTTATTAAGAAAAAATGCCTACTTGTAAATATTGTGAGAAATATATACACTTGATTACACTCGATCAAATGCTTTAAGAAATTAAAATTTTTTTTTATTAAAGTAAACTTTATTAATCCTTAAATTTTTTGAATGAATCTCACTCCAAATTTAGTATGGGAGAGATTTTCTCTTTAACCTTTCAAATTGTTTAAGAAAATTTCTTAACCAAGGAGAAGGTTATTGACTTAAAAAAAAAAAAAATCTGTGTGTTTTCACAAAAGGATATAAAAGAAAAATCTTTAGTTAATTTTTTTATGGTGGATTTATGAAAATAACAAAATTCGAAAAGATATTTTAAAAATAATAAAAAATTTTAATTTTAATTATCTAAACAAACCATATAGGTTCGTTAATTTTGATCCATCAATTCGTTGACCTATCACGGACCAATGATTTATTGTCTTTTGCTAACTAGTTGGTCCTTTGTAGTTTAACAAATCAATAGACCAAAATCAATAATCCAACGATTTAATAATTTAATTAAATAAATTAAAATTTTTAAGTTTTTAATTATTTTTTTAATTTAATTCCTTAAATTTGATGATTTTTCATGGATGAAAACCTTTGTTAACTAGGGTCTGTCAAAGAATCACATCATTGTCAAATATATCAGCGTCACCGACAATATGTATTCATTACTTCGCCAGCAAATTGGGTATTAAATTACTTTGATTGCACATGAATAGTTTGATAATGATGTGCACAAACTCATAGACGATACTGACTGTTAAGATGTTGATTTAAAGGGGACTGGGTTCATCACGTTGAGGATGTTCTTATCTTCATTCGCTAATAGTATTATAGAAATTAACCTTTCTTTGCTGTTACACAGCTCGATATGGACAAAAATAATTTTTGATGTAAGCTTATAGACAAGAGTGAAAAGCATTCCACTTATCGTAAATCACATATTTTTCTAAGGGGAGGAATATTAGTAATTAAATAAAAAACCTCGAGAAAAATAAATAATATATACACTAAAAGTAATGCTAACATTTAATCATTTTATACAATTAAATATATATAATGTGATGTGATAAATATTATTAGATATATAAAATAATAATACATAAAAAGGTTATAATAAATAATTTAATAATGATACATCCAAGAAGATTATATTATATCAGATTGTATATATATAGATTAGTCAGATGTGTATAATTATTCTTATGGTAAATAGTAAATAATTAAGAGATTCATTAATTCTTTTTTTTTAATTAATCAATTGTTATCCGATCATTAAATTGATTTGATTTGCCCTCAAATAAGAATTCATATCACAAGGAATAAAAAGTTATGGCAACCGAATTCCAGTAAAG
>JANKKB010030053.1:0-14135 GCA_026225775.1 Bursera palmeri | reverse complement strand
TAATCCAAACAACTTTTACAGGAATCGATTCCGATTCCATATTGAACCAAACAGAAGAAATGAATAGCCATTCCGATTCAGATTCCACCCCATTCCGATTCCGATTCCGTTTCCGATTCCGGAGTTCAAACCAAACGGACCCTAAATTGATTTGATTTGCCCTCAAATAAGAATTCATATCACAAGGAATAAAAAGTTATGGCAACCGAATTCCAGTAAAGGATACCAAATGACAAATAATCTCCTATCAAATTGTCAAAAGCTACAAGAACTTGGACCCCGGGCTTGTCTCAACCAGACATTGATTGGTGCCATCTTATTTATCGGGATTGGTTTGGAGAATTTTCAAGGTGGATAGCTAAGGCTTATTAATTGTTTTCTTCTCTTTTTGTGATAGATCATGGAAGAGGCTAGTAACCATGTGGTTTATATATAAAATGTTTCATGGTAAAAAAAAAAAAATGGTACTTTTCTCCAAGTACAAGCTTTTAAAAGTTATGGGTAATGCATCAACATCAATTTTATCATTTTTCTACAATACTTGAATAAGATTTACAGACACGAAACATCTATTTGAAAATGAAGTCATTCACTTTTAGGTTGCCTGCGTCAAGGGTCTATGAACAAGAGGGTAGTGTAGAACAGAAAGCTATATGTTCATGTCTATTCTTCGATCAGAAGAATGGCCAGATCATATATACTAACAAAACTTTGGATAATGATATTGGAAGAAAGTAGATTTTGACAATTTTTTTTTTTGTTTTGTATCACATCTTATCAACTTTAAATGGATTAATAAAGGTCATATTTATGTGTTTATTGTCGTTTTTTAAGAAATAGGTTGCATTAGGGTTAAACCTCTTCGATTTGTATCTATTTACTGACACGACTAATTTACGATGGTCCATTCATTTATTTAATCGTTAATGAACTTTTAAGAAGTTAGGCAGCTTATTTTTATAAAGCATTTACTGTGCTGTATAAAATATTCATGATTAATTATGTCTTATTTATATAACTCTATTATCTTTTTTTTTTCTTTAAATGTGTTAAATGATTTAAATTTTTTTTAAAATGTTAAACTATTTAAGTGAGTTAAATCCCTAAAACACTCTAAGCAAATGACAGGTAAGTAAGACTTAACCTTATTTATTTGTTGATACGAAAATAAATATGATTCGTTAACATGAATTACCACCTTTAGAAAATTATAATTTGTAACGTATATCTACTATTAAACATATAAAACTTATATTATATCATGAGAATTTACAAATATGATAACGTTGTGGCTCAACATGAATCAATTATGCTGTTGCAGAATAAATTGATCGAGGACTATGTGTCCTATCAAGAGCACATGGACACGGTATACATTAGGCATCCTAACGTGTCAAATTTTCTTCTGTGTCTCCCGTTCAACAGAAGGTTTTCCCAGACCCAGAATTGTAGGGTAGGACCCTACGACTTTTGATAATATAATGTCACTCCTTGGGGCCTGTATGCTGTGTAGCTTTGATCATGCCTATGCATGGCTGACGATATCTAAGAAGAGAGAAAACATCAATTAACTGATTTCATATTTTTTGAGTCTAGAAAATGAAGATAATCTATATATTTCATACGGTTAACTATTTTAATTCAAAAAATATTTAACTTTAAAAGATTGAAAAATTAACATGGTGGTAAGAATTATGTGATGGTAAATTTATGAACTCCACTTCGGGAACCGATAATTTCACCCAACCTCCGAAAGTTCAGAATTTTATCAAAATAATTTCATGAAACAATATTAGCCTCTACCTCTAGGCTTGCATTGGATTTAGTATGAAAAACTTGAAACATTTTGAGTCATTTTGAGATTGAATTGATTCGGGATTGCACTTACAATCGGCTTGGTTTAAATGAAAAAATTATCTAAGATGATATATGTTAGATTATTTTATTTTATTAGGAAAGTCCATTATATATCTTAAATAAAAAAATTAATGAGAGCACAAAAAGTTTCTCATCCAAAAGTGCTATTCAAACTTGTCAATTATGTGACAATATGTCAAACCAATTCACATGGGCTATCTCTATCTCTTTCCAAGGGACATTATTATTTGAAACTGTAATGGGCACATCTAGATGAGCACTAACATGTAGTTTAAGGTAGTAATGGAGTGGGATTATCTTGTCTACTTTGGCAAAAAGAGGAGTTGAAGAAGCCAATTAAGCTTGTTCTAGATTGCTTGCTGTTCATGCACAATGTGGTCCATAGCTGGGCTTATATGATTCAACTGTAATTGTTTATTATACCTTTCCCTATTTTTGAATTCTTTTCTTCTTCATTTTTTCTTAATCCTTACCAAAGAAGATACTTTTGCTAAATTAAACAAAGATAAGACAACCCACTCACATTTTAGAGAAAGTTAGTTTATATCAATCTCAATCAAAGTTGAGCAAAAAGATTGAAATGAAGTTTGGGGAATGTTTATGATTTTTATGATTTTTTTTTTTTTTAACAAACTTTAAAAACTAATAATGTGTTCTTAGCTACATTTTAATCAATCAGCCGCAACGGGATGAATGAGACTTACCCTTAAAAAATAGTAACAACAAGCACACACATAAGATTTTTAACTTAATCTTTTTAACTTAATTTTTTACTTTTATATCCATTGATCCACTACATTTTAATAGTTAGAAAATTATTGAATTTGTATAATGTTTAGCTACTTTTTACTTTTCTCTCGCAATAATTGAATTATAGTAGATCAATGATTATAGGAGAGTATAAGAAATTAAGTTAAAAAATTAAGTTACAATAGTTTAACCCATTTTAAAATCTTTGTAAAAACCTACTAGATAAAATATCTCTTTAACAATGTATATTTAAAAAAAAAATTATAATTAACAAAAAGAAAATTGCTTTTATGGCAAAGATAGGAGGACAAGTTGTTTCTCTTATTAAATATGAGATCCAAGGCCATGATATTTGATTATGACATAAAAAGATTGTAGGTTGTTATGGTGTCAATTTATTGGACGGGGATTCATTTATATTTGATAAATAACATGAACTAATTGCAATAGATTTTGTCAAGAAGAAAGATCTTTGCTTCCTCTCCAACCATCGACATAAATAGTTCTTAAGTTGACTTTTTTGAATGAGCTTTTTAATTGCCTGTGTTGCTTGTTCAATTTTTAGAAATTGCTATCTATGTAAATTTGTCCATGATGATAAAACCAAGATTCTTAAATGAGATCTTTTAGTTGCCATGCATTGATCAACATGTTCAATTGGTAAAATTTGGGAATCACTTCACCTATTTGTCACTCCTTGTGTAACCAACACTTAATTTCTCAATTTAGTAAACAACCAACCCTTTAATTCGTTAACTGTCAAGTGTCCATCTTTGTACCTTACATGTTTGAGTTATCTAAATTCAGAAAGAGTAGATAGGAATTCCCAAATTCTATTTGTTTATTTTTTTGGAAACTTGAGATTGCTAAAGACAATAATTTATTAACACTTACCAACTCTTACATATGTAACACTTGAAATGTCAATTTGGGAAAATTGCATATATGCATAGACTGCAAAACATTCTTCACAAAATTGCTCTACTTCTAAAAATAGTGATTGTGTAATATTTTATTCATACATTAATGGAAATTTATGTGTTTCAAATCTTGGGATTGATGATCTATTTGCTCTTCATAACTTTTAGCTTTTACAAAACATACTTTTTATGCCTTTATTCTTAAAGGGCATTCTTTATATATAATTAATCACACTTACTTGATGGTTAAGGTAGAGAAGATGAACATCTACTCCATTATTGATTTAATTTTGAATAAATATTTTATTTCTTAAACTTATATTTTAGCTTTTATATCTTGATAATTATCATACAATGAACAAAATTATATAGTAAATGGTGATGTGAGAATCATTAATAAGATATAATCTTATATAAATAGTATTTTGTTGAAAAGTAATTTCACAAAAATAACGTATTATGATAGTCTAATAACACATATAATAATATTTAGTAATATTTTGCATATGAAAGGACCAATCAACATTGATTGGAACAAACTATTATGAGATTTAGTCTATATATCATGAGCCCATTATTAATAAGTGTCATATCATAATTTGAGTAGATTCATACATGAAAAGCATACCGGAATCTTTTCCTTTACGAGTTGATCTTTTTCTTCTCTTTTTCTTTTTGCAAGTAATGAATTTAATTACTTGTCTCTTTCACTTCACCTATAAGGCAACGAGAAGTACTATATTGGATCTTTGTTTAACTAAGGGAAGCAACTAACTAAAGAGTAAAGGAAACTGTTTAATATACTACACCTACCCATATTCGTCCAATTAACAAAAGTATGATGCCTCTGTTTTCAGGTATTGCTTTTGGGGGAAGATGGATAACATTAACAACTTTTAAATTTCATAAATCATTTTTTCTCTTCTTTTTAATGATGATGATGATGATGTTACCCAACAGTGATATTGATGCTTGATCTAGGATCCAAAGTATCTAGCACTAGTAAATATATATATAAACTTAATTAAATTATTATTTATTTATACAATAATTTATTTGTCTCTAGAGATAGTTTAGTCAATTTAATAGTGAGAAAATTTTGTTTAATGGATATATTAATGACTATTAATGGCAGAGGTTTATAGGAATTTTTTTTTTAAGCAATGTTATATATACAATCAAGTTATATAACATATCGCACACAATATGATACCATAAAAATTCACTGAATGAGTAAAATTAAAAAATAAATTAAGAATATTTAATAAATGATATAATAGTAAACACTAATCCAATGATTTCATATGAGGTTATTGTGTATAACATATATATATATATATATATATAATATTATTGCTTTTCAAAATTAAGGATGGTTACGAAGGTTTCACATAAATTTATACACAAATTTTGAATTATCATATCAACCCACTTTTATCGGTTGTGTCTCAATCTAATAATTGTCATTTTGGACGTATATTAATTATGTATGTTAGATTAAATCTTAACCGTTAAAAGTGGATTGATCCAATGTTTCACAATTTATGTATAAATTTTTATTTAAAAAAAAAAAGTGGTGTCATGGAACTATATTTTATACAAGTGCAAAAGATAATTTTCTTCCTCCAGGTTTTATCAAATAACAGTCTGCCCTAAAGATTTAAGAAACATATATAAACACCCTAAAATCCTTTTTTACCTTTTAATTACTGTTTTTAGTACTAGGAATTCAATGATAAATAATAACTTTTCCATTAGATAAAAATGAAAAGGGGATGAAATTATCATTTAAAAAAATTAGAAGTAAATTTGTTATTTTATAGAACCTTTGGAAAGAAAAACTTAAGAGGGCAATTTTCTGCCTTTAAGAAATCAATCTTTAATACATGAAGAAATTGAGAGAATCCACACATATAACAGTAAAGAATTTTTAAATTCTCTAATTGTTGAAGAAAGCTTAAAAAAATTCAGAACACTACGCGAACAATAATTGAAGACATGTTTGCTTTCATAGAGTTGTCAAGACAACGATTTGGATAATTACATATATATAGATCTAAGAAGTGTAATTGTCTCATAATTCTTCTTCCAGCTTTTTGCAATTGGGATGTGACCTGTGTCTGTAGACCAAATTCTTTTATTAATTTGAAAAAGATTCGAACATCAATATGCAGTTAATACCTTGTTTAATGATCATAGTCAGCTATATTGCTTTTTCCAAGTGGTCTTTTATTATCCGTTTCAAATTCCTTTTTTAAGTAATGTGATTTTTTGTGAAATGGACTTCGAAAGAGACCATCATCGATCACAAGATGGCTCAATTTCTATTATCCTTATCACAATTAGCTAGCCAGACAGCCTTTTCATTGATGTCAAGATAAAAAGAAATATCACATTATCCGTCTATTTATAAATTTGATCCAATGTATAAACAATGTGATATGCTTGTTACATATGTTTAGACTTTTTCTAATTTCATTGTTAATCCATATTTGGAATGTCATCTTGAAGGTTAGTATCAAATGTATAGTATTAACCAATAATTTTGAAAATTAAGATCTTTTTCGTTGATATCACAATAAAAAGAAATATCACATTATCCGTGTATGTATATATATATATATATATATATTGATCCGGTGTATAAAAAATGTGAATTGCTTGTTACATATGTTTAGACCTTTTTTTAAAATCATTGTTAATCCGTATTCGGAATTTGATCTTGAAGGTTACTAACTTTTAAAAATATAACTAAATACTGTTTCGTAAAAATCATTTTAACTAAATACAAATTTTCTTATTTTTTCTTATTTTTTTTAAAAGTCAATAATGATGTCTTGACTCTAAATCAAAAGGGATTGAATCATACACTGAAACAAATAGAAGGAATTATTAATAGTGGAAAGCTAACCTCAATTTGAGTAACTTTCGGTAGAATAAGCAAAAGGCATGATTAAGGTTGCTTTCATCTTCGTGCACACACGTATAATTCTGCATCATCTTCTCTCTGCCCCACCCCCTTCATCGCTTATTATGATGCCATTTTCTCACCAGTTCGGTCTTTATCTCCCCTCAGTTTTAGCTATTAATGCAGATAGATTTGGGTCGTCTCAGAAATTTTAATAAATATTTCTTAAAAGTTACAAAATTTTTTAGGATTTTATCTAATATATGCACGCTAAAAATATCTCTTACAAATCTTTTTTAAATACATTCATTATTATATTTATTTTTTAAAATAATTTTTTTATTTAGAGCGTATGAATACTTTAAAAGTTAACTATATATTTTAATACAAGTTAAATTAGTAGATTAATGTCTATTATATGAAAAGGACCATCAAGGGAAATTGAAACAAAGAATTTTCAATGAAAATTGATGGAAAAAAGTGATTTATAAAAATAAAAATAAAAATTAGTTAATGAAACCTATATGAATTTTTATTTTTATAGTTATTTTCTGTTAAATAAAACAATAAGCTATTGATCTTTTATTGATTGCATACGAGTTTATTTTTTAAATTATGAAAAATATGAAATAGTTATTGTACTTGGAGAATATAGTTTGAAGGTTGCATATAAATCACCCTGTCAAGAAATATCAATGCATATGTAACATATTTGTGGAACGTTACAAGTTTATAATGATTATAATATCTATCTCTTAAAAAAAAATAGTTTTTGATGTTGTAGTCTGACCTAGTTTTTTCATGACCCTTTCTTGCATTTCGTCAAAAAAAAAAAAAAAATAGCTTAAATCATGGGGACATTATCTTCTATATATTATGAGGAATCCTAGTGATGGAATGTGGTCAAAGGGGTCCATTGGAGGTTAGGATTTGTGAGAATTTGGTGTAATTATTTATCATCCACAAATTTATGTTTTCTAGATCGAAGTTTAAATCACCAACATTTCTTTATTTATGATTTATTTGATCGCTAATTTCTTACTTTGATAGGGTCAATTATCAACAATAACACGCGCACACGAAGGTAAAATTTTTCGATGCATCAAAATTTAAGATCTGTTTGTTCAATAATTTAAATAAAATATTTTGTTTTTGTAAACAATAATGCTACTCTTCTCAAATAATGGTCCCAAAATTATTATCCCAAAATAAACAATGTTTGGTTTAAATATTTAAGAAACGTAGCTAATGCCTCCTTGAAAGTATAAACGCCTATAGTCTACCTCCTATAAGATGATCTTTAAGAAGTAAGATAATGATCTTGAAAATTGAAATCAAGTGTTGGTTTTAAATTTTAAATAGAACATTTTTAAACCAAGAAATTAAAATAATTAATGTTTCAGCTAATAACCTCTATTGAGTGAAACTCAAGTCTCCTCCCTTTCTCCTAATATAAAACTACGAAAGTTGTAAATCAGTCAAATAATTAGAGTTAAACTTAAGCTTGCCATATAAAAATATAATATCTTGATCAATTCGTGAAGTGAGCTTGGAGCTGACCTTTAGTTGGTGCACGCATACCTTTAGCATCAAATCACATTCTTCGTTAAACCCAAACAACTTGAATAATCAAAGCATCATTGCTTGGATTAATAATTGTGATTGTGGACTGTGGATTGATTGAGCAAATATTGTTTGAAATCTAATAACAAATCATGTGATAGTCTAGCTCATTTGGGCCTGTGTACCCCACCATCATGGAAGCAAGCACATGCTCTAATGTAAGTTTGCTTGCGAGATTGGCCAATAGTGGAATGCGGCATATGGCTCTCCTGTGCTGGAGTTAGAGATGAAGTTTAAGATATAAGCAATAATGGGTTTCATGTATAGCCCTACATTAATTAGGGTGGTAAATTAAATCCTATTTAGGTTGATTATAATCCAAACCTCAATAGTCATGTCACAACATAATTAATTAATGATCGATTCCCCGATATTTGGAAAATCATCACTAGATCTTTGGAGAATTGAAATAAATAACTAAAATTAAGGGAGTCCTTTAAAAAATAACTAACTCTATCAATTTATATAATTTATCTAACTATTCTTAATTATTATGATAAAAATACTCTTCAACTCCAACTGACATATGGAATGTAATTGTCTGTGAGTCCGTGATTGTCTGACGACTGTTCATCAATAATTTGGCAGTTGGGAAGTGTTAGAGAAGAGGAAGATGAGTTTATAAGGAAGGGATATTTTAGTTGTTTTAGGTGTAAATTGGTAGATAGATCATAAAAATTGTAATGGTTGGTTAATTTTAAATCACCCCTTTAATTTTGGTTATTTCTTATAATTCCCCCTAGATCTTGTATCATATGTTTCAGTCCGTTACCACATGGGGGACTTTATGATATTTTTTGAAAATGTTTAGGTGTTTTGGATGATAAATGTTTTGGGGTTTTGATCTTATAGTACTAAAACTAACGTAATTCACTAACAGGAGAGGATTCAAGGTGATTTTTGAAATGTTATTACCTTTATTATCCAACCATATAAATATATTAGGCCGTTATTGATAGTTGGAACAACATGTACTTGACTAGTGATTGCTAAATAATATGGAATATATTGATAGCATGAAACACGAAATTAGTAACTAATATTAAACATGAGATTATAGATAATATATATAAATAAATGGTAACATGTTAAGCTGAAGACTCCAAGGGGTACAACCAGAATTTTGATTTAATTAATTAAGAGGAATATAGAGTAATCCACAATGGTTTACTCCAAATGCCAAGGTGCATCCAGAATTGAGGAGGTAAGGTCCATAATGAGATCCTGGTTTCGATTATCCTTACACGTAGATTATATCATGATTTAAGTGGGAGGCACTAGTCTCTCCTGAGGATTACTAAAGATGATATAGAGTATATATTAAATGTGAAAATTATTCAAATATTTGACATTTAATTTAGAGGATCATGGTAATATAAATTAAACCTATTGGAGGTTCCATAATACCGCTCCCTACGACCACTCTTAGAACAGGCTTTGCGGGGTGCGATGTCAAATGCCATAAAAGAATTAGGTTGTGCTCTTCAATCACCAATTGGTTTTAGGAGGAATGACAGCCCAATGGTCGAACAAGTGGTGTCGAAGCCATGGTCATGGGTTCGAGTCGCGAGAGTGTCATCGTGAGGGAGGGATTGTTGGAGGTTCTATATTGTCGTTCCCTGCGACCACTCTGAGAACAGGCCTTACGGGGTGCGATGTCAAATGCCATAAAGCACACCCACAAAGTAGTTCAAAAGTTTTCAAAACTAAATTAAATATTATTTAATCGATAATTTAACAAAAAAAAATATTTATAAAAGTAGTTTTGAATTTTCCCGAAAATAACTAAATGTTTAACCACTCTTTATGATTCCCTCATAGGTAAAGTGATTGCAAACCTTTTCCCTCATCTCAACTATTTTGAATAAAGTTCCAAACAAAATGCTAGGGGCCAATGTGCTAAAATACAAACTGAAAAGGGAAATATATATCATAGCTTTATAAGCTTTTTATAATAGTAAATTCAATGTTCTGTGCTTACCCACAGTCGAAGAAAAGCTATCAACTCTCCACCCATATGTTTTGTAACTTTTGTTAATAATATTTGGAATTGACTTTTTTTTTGTACTATTTTTTATTAAGAAAAAAAAATTAGGAAACAGATTGCTTGTATCTAGTGACTGAAGAGCACTGTACTGTTGTATTAATTTTTTTTTTTTTTTAGAGTTTTATTTTTGTATGGTCATGTCATTAGCTAATGATTGTTTAGACACTAATGAAGAGCATTATTGGGTATGCTCCTAAATTTGTGGGATTTTTGAATAATTTCTCTGCTTTATGGATGTAATCGAGAAGCCTCACTTGCTCCAATTATTATATACTAGTTAACAAGAATTAAAAATAAAATAAAACAATAAAAATAATAAAAAACCAATCATAGTTAAAGGTCTTTCTCTCTTTTCTTTTTGTCTAGTATTATAATCAACTAAAAAAATTATTATTTAGTATGATGAGTTTTCCTCACTCATTAACTATACATATTCCTTTCTTTGAAAATCAATTTTTTCCCATATGTATCTTTTCAATTTTTTTTAACCCACATGTAATAATTTATTTATAGATGACAAACAAACCCAAGTACAATGGGAATTTGCAGTACAAGTGCAAGAGTCATGTAATTTCCCAAGAAAATTCTCATTTTTCTTCCCTTTTCCTTTCTGCCAAACTTGCTTGTATTTCAGCACTTTCAAGTACAGGACAAACATGATATTCAATGTTAAACCGACCACTGTCGGTGGATTCTGACGAGCACACAAGCCTCCATCTTTATCCTATTCTCCTGTACCTGCACCGCATGCCATCGCAACTTGCCTCTTCGCAATAACGTTTATACCTTTTGTTAGTTGAGTAATAAAGATCGATCTCATGACGTTATCGATCATTGAGCAGTAATGTTAGACGTACGATTTACGGGGTAAAAACATAACACCCCCAAGGTTTAGTTTAAGTGCAAATTTACTCTTATTATTCATAAAGTAACATAAAGACCCCTATTTTGATATTTTAAGTAACATTAAACCCCCTATTTTTATGTGTTAAGACCCCATGTTTTCCAATTCTGGGGGTGTTTATGTTACTTTATCAATAACAGGGTGAAATATTACTTAGACCAAATCTCGGGGATGTTTATGTATTTACCCCTACAATTTACTATAAACATTAAAGGTAACATGGTAACACACCATAATAATGTTCCTAACAATTAGGCAAATCCAAGTCTATATATAATAAAGTCGTTTTATATTTTAGGTAATAGTAAGGTATTTAATTAATTAAGGGTAGCATATTTCGAAGTGTTCCTCAAAATTGTATTCAATGATTAAAAATTTGTTGAAAGAGTAATTTATTAATTAAAAACTATTAAATACAGTATCAAATTGATTTTAATGAAATTACATAATTTTTTTAAAAGTAACACGAACGAACATTAAAATTAGAGTTGGGCACTTTAAATCCGACATGATTTGACCTTGTTTGGCTAACCTGATCTTGTAAGGTTAAGATCGATTAGTCATTGCATGAAACCCAAATTCAGGTTGGGATGGAGTAACCCGATAGGTATCGAGTTGCAAAACAAACCAAACCCGGCTACTTTAATAAAACCAAAAATAAAAAATTATGCATATACCCGATCAGATCCAATGAACACAACCTGTCTATTTCGGGTTGAGTCGGGTTCCTTTGTCACCATAACCCGATCTCGGATTGAGTTTTTCAAATCCGATCAGACATGACAAATTGTTGAGGGTATGGCTCATATGTCATACAACTGTGGAAAGTGACTAGTTGTATGATAAGGGTATTTTGGATATTTTGGGAACTAGGATTTATTATATATTCCTATTGATGTAACTCTAATTTCAATATAGTGAATACTTTTGCTGTCACAGTGGACGTAGGCTCATAGCCGAACCACTTAAATTCATGTGTGATTTCTTCTCCTTTTCTTCTCTTATTCTGTTTATTGCACAACACAAATACACATCCTTAATTAAGACGATCAATTAATTAACAATATGAGATATATTCTCTTTAGAACAATCTGTTTAATCAAGCAAAAGGGAATGTCTATGCACTCAATTGTTGAGCAACATCCACTTTTCTATGTTGCATGTTTCTTTATTCCCTTGAAAATTATTTCCACTTGTTTCACACTATCAAGTTAACAATTTTAAAAACATTAATTAAACATGACGAGAACACCACCAATTAAGCAATGCAATAAGCTTTAATAAGTAATCACTTTCTGGTAACAGAATGATATTTATTCTCCGATAAAACCTTTTAAAAAGGAAAAAGAGAATAAAGTGCTAAAAAAAAAAAGTTGAGGGAAAAGAGTGGTTTAAAGTTGTTATGGATGAAAAAAATTCCCACCCTTTTGTTCATGCCATGCATCGAAGGTGGGAGAAGTGGTTTTAATTAAAGCTGAAAAATGTAATAATAATTAACAATTGGAATTCAACTCTATCATAATGTTTACTTAAAGTTCGGGTAACAAGATCCAGCTTTAATTAAACATTATTTAAACTTACATATATAACTTGAGTTCGAGATACAAAAAGTAGACTGCGAATTGTTTCTAATTCTACTCAAGAACAGTAACATAAAGTAGGTTTATTGATCTTAATTAAATATCGCATTGATTTTTTATTTGTTTATTTTTTTGGAATGGGTTGTCATCCAAAAATAGATTTTTAAAATAAATATGCATCTACAGTTTGGGTTGTTTCTCAATGTTTACCTAAAAATGTTTGATATACCCAAAAAAAAAAAAAATTTTTAATATATAGATTTTAACTACTTTTTAGAATTGCATCTAAAAATTATTTTTATATTAATTTCTATCATATATACACTCTTAAAATCCTTATGTTCTTTTTTTCTTCAAAAACGAAGTTATATATATATATATAAATTAAATTTCATTAGTGTTATTAAGTTTTACATGTCTCAACCAATCTTACAAGTAAACCAAACAATAAATTTTTAGTATCTTTTTATTAAATGATACGGAGGGGACCGTTGAATCCCCCGGACCATTGGTTCGCTATAAATTTTATACCACTCTCCTAAAAGCTTAAACTAATACATGTGCGTTGAACTTATTTAAACCTCAATAACTGTTCACTAATATTAAAAGAACAATACATAGATAAGTTCGATAACAATTATTTTATTAACATAATGTACGTATATATATACTTCAAATCGAACTATATACAATAATTAATGTTTGGTTCGATAAAATTACCAAAATAATATGATTAAAATGATTACAAATTATATCTGTATTCATATCATTGCAACAATTTGGGTTGGTGACGTATAAACTTATCTAGTTGATTGTTTTATTAGCTGAATCATTTCACTTTCAAACTTTAGTAGTAAGATTAAATAATTGTTTATACATCACAACGATTGTTACAATGTGTGCTTCATAATTATTGATCCAATTGCATGCATATGTAGAGGGTCAAATTTCAAAACTACAAGCTAGTGTGGTACAAGAAATAAAATGTGGTCATTGAGGAAACTACAAGACAATAATTACAAACCAAGTATGTTCTGTCGATGATCGCCCATCACCAAGTCAAAGTCTTTTGTGTAGTTCCAACATAAGAAGGAACGAATTCAAAGTAAAACACGAAAACTTTTAAAAACGCTTTTGGTTTTGAAAGTGCTTTTAGTTCTCTTTCATGTATTCTTCAAACTAAATGCTTGTTAGCCAATGCCCATGTTTTGTTGTACCAACCAGCTGTATAACACTTCAATTGTGATTGTAATCGATAGGCATCAGTGCAGAACATAGTTTTCCCGTTAAAAAATTCAATTTATCCAATCTAATTCATGATACATTGATTTTATGATCATTAATAAAGAAAATATGTAACATATATAGAGAAAATAAGTATGATCCAAGATATATAATTATAATTTTTTTAACGGTATAATTTTGAAGAATATAAGAACATGGGTAGAATCAATCCAATCCAATTCCAAAAAAAAAAAAAAAAAAAAAAAAAAAAAAAAAAAAAAAAAAAAAAAAAAAAAAAAAA